>MU226194.1:64025-141878 GCA_018584345.1 Thuja plicata
AAGGTTGTGCATAATTCACTTAGGACCAAAGTATAAAGTGGGGTAGATGGTAAAAATGATTGATTTTAATTTTGCATTTTAGTAAATGAAGATTACAATAAGAAGAATGACCTTGTAATCAAGTACAGACTTGGGTTAGTGAATTAGGTATTAATCATTTGAATTAGACCAATAAGTGATTCTGCATACATAAGCATAGAAAAAATAAGTATTTGAAGTTTAGCTCACAAATTAATCACTTCTTATGATGGAAAAATATAAAGTTTATTAGATCAAAATATAAAAGTTTATATATAAGTAATGGGGGGTTTGAAGAATAATATGGAATGTTGAGGATCAATTACTGGGATGACATAGAGAGAAAATAAATTTAATCTAAACTATAGATTGACTAACAGAAGGCTATGGAGAGTATGCAACCATAACACAATACAAACTTTAAGGCATTTTGTCGAACTGTTCTAGTGCATTGTTCTTGCTTCCACATGTTGCATATCAGGGCAGCTGTAACTCACAGGGCAGCTGTAACTCACAGGGCAGCTGTAACTCACACATCTGACAAAAATCTTCTCCTTTAATATCTGGTTGATATGTTGCTTGCGTTAAGATTTATCCATTGGACAAAATCTCCGTCTTTTATCCTTGGATACATAGTTGAAGAGTCTCGTTTTAGCACAGGCAGGGAGGACGCTAGAAAATGTTGTAGAGTTCGGCTTTGAATCTGCCGATTACATTGGATTGAAATTTTGCAAAGCCTTTCCAACGGACTTCTTTGGCGTATATTCTGCAATCATGAGTCCAAATTTCTTTCGGGTATCCTATTAAATAGTTCAACTGTAGTGCGTTGTCCATTCTTCAACATTGTGCATGTACATATATACCAGACCAGTCGCAACTACAATATCTGACAAAATTCCTGTCGTTTATTCTGTTGTGGATGTTCCAAAGCTCCAATTTGGAAGAGGCAAGGAGAATGGTGTCAAAGCAGAGTCTTTCTTCTCAGCAGTTGATTGGAAGTTTCTGAGGCCTTCTCAACAGACGCATTTTATGTATATACTGCAACCGTAGCAGCCAAGGAGACCACGCCCATTTTGCATACATGCCTACCAGAGCATTTCCAGCAGTGATGAGGGATGTTCATAGCCTCTTCCTAAGCTCCCTATTTTGACACAACACGAGTGTATCATTAAAACCGTTTTCATTGGAAAGCACTGTGGTGCATATCGAGATAATTTTGCGCGGGAGAAAACAGTTCCAAAAAAATTTAAAATTTGTGCGGGCTTAACAAAAAATAGGAACGGCAATGGAAACAACGAATGGGATCAGTTGGTGGGGACCACACAAGTCACCAAAGCAGGTCAACGCTAAGCCTACCCAGTCAAGAGTTATCGACGGCTGTGGAAAGTTCAATCGTCTTGCACTGTCTCTCTTTAATCTTCAACCGTTGATGGACAAAATGAACTTGCTAATCTCATATAAGGAACACCTTTGGCGTAACTAGCACTTGCTTGCATTATGTGGTCCAAATTAAATATTAGCACTTGCATTGGAAGGAGATTGTAAGATTATGCTGATAGGAAAGTATGAGAGTCAATATTTTGTATATGTTTCGGAAAGTGCCTTTTTCAGTCATAAATTAAGAATTTAAAAGACGTTGTTCCATATAGAAGAATGTTCATTGCCTACTTTCTATCTTAATTTACAATAAACTAATATACACGCCTGTACAAAGGCTCAAAAACTTTTATTCAATTATTGTCATTTTTATAGAGACGACAAGGGATAGGGAGTAATGGCATGAGTGAGTATATCTTGAATGTGATGATCATTGTACATTTCAAAGTATTTAATATAATAAAGAACCTTGATGGCAAGAACGACACCACCACAACTTAACCCTCACAAAATGTCAATGTCGACTACTTAAAGGTTTATTTTTTAAGAGTCATAATATTCTATTTAAGAACTATTTAGAAATTATCTTAATTTATTTATAAGAAATATTTTATAATTTTAATTTTTTTACATATATATATAAGTCATCTATATTTTAGTTTTCATTTACTCAGTCAAAAAATAACACTACATCGATGCAACCATAGAACGCCTCTTGTCCTAAGCATACGTATGATATTGCATTGAAAATTTGCACTAAAGAACAACAGGATACCTGGGATCCTCACAAATCAATCCAAAGACTTGCACCCCAAAGACTGCTTTCAGATTGATAAGAATTTTGGTGTATAATGTACTATAAACCTCTAATTTAAACTAATCCCTATTTTTTGAGTAGTTAGTTAGATATCATAGTACAACAATACACAATGTTTTGTATCAACATACCTGTATTATTGACATACATTGCACAATCTCCATTCCATTATCCCTCTGCAACATCCAGTAAAGATTCCACATCTATTGGACGAACACACCTTGTAACACATTCATGAGGATTATGATAGGCCTTAATGCATTTATGCTCATCTGACCACCCAGCTCCTTGGCAATTGAATACACCTACAACTCATGTGCATGCATTCATGTTCTATATCTTGAGCAAGCTATAAAACCATCTCATGAACATGTTTCAAACAAGTGAGAGATGATCATAGAGAAAAAGAAAAATAATAAATAAATTATAGAAAAAGCCACAACTTGTACAGTGTAAGTGACACCAAAACCACCTTTTCTTGATCCTTGTGGGATCAACAAAGAGACTATCATGGGTGGGTCTTCCAGGAAATCTTGCTCGGAGTAATGATCCATCAGGGAGGACAAGATTTTTCAGGACCTTGAATTTATGATCATGAGGCCTATCATTATAAGATTCAAGCTACTTTTTGTTATACTAAATTATAATCAAACCATCAAGACTAGTACTATTATAAATAACATGCACACATTCATGTGCACACAAAGATATCAACAAAACTAATAATCTGTAAACTCAAACATCATAATTAAAGGAAATTACAACCCTGAATCTCACAAGCTCTTACTGTAAAGCAATGAGTAATTTCATTGTTAAACTTTATACCTGACATATATTCCATAGCCTCCGATAGCCCGTGTTGTACCATGATATTCTGCTACAATATATTTACTCTAAAATTTAAATGACATAAGAGTTAGGTCGGGAAATGTTTAAGATTGTTTTTTGTTAAACCATAGGGAAATGCTATAAAAATTCTACATGTGCATGAAACATATCCCAATCAGGCAACATAACCTCTCCCAAAAGTAGGTTGTTGAAGGTCATATAAGTAGTATGCAGAGTTTGTGATATAGGATTCCTTGGCATGAAATCCTCTTATGCTCTTACAATATAGCACTTGAAAGCAAAGTGAGCTTAACTATGGAGGAAACTCTATAGTTAAACATGCTTGAGATATAGTAGTACATGGATGGGTGACCTCTTGCGATGTCTTGGTGCTTCACCTCTATGAGCATCACCTAGATGAAATGAGTGCTAAGTTTTCTATTCATCCTCATGAGATACGACTTCTTTTGAACCACTACTCATGAACATGAGTTAATGATTTTGACTCAAAAACTATACAGTTGAATCTTGATAGCAATATCACCATTTGACTTGTTGTGGAATATTTCTCCTACTTATCAATTAATGAACTTAAGGGGATTTATTTTATGAATGGTTTATAAGGGGTGAAAGCACAATACTCTGTCACCCCTAAGGTTAAGTCTGGGCGCGTTCTACTGCATTAGACTCGGCCGAGTTCCACACGACCAAGTTTACGTAGGCGCCACGCGGTGTTGAGTGGCCTAGTAGACTCGGCCGAGTATGCCTAGCATTTTAAATACCCAAAAACAACCCGCTAGCCCCTCATTTGCACATTGAGGGGCTAAGATTGAGGTTGTGGAGCTGAGCAAGAATACTCGGCCGAGTTTGAGGTAGGGCCCTTTTTTTTTTGTTTTTTTTACTATATAAATATATATGTAAAATGAATTTTTATTTTATATAGCATTGTAATGTCGTGGTTTTTTTCTTCATTTTCAAGAAATAAATTTTTTTAGGTCATATAATTGATGTTATTTAAAAACATTTAAACGCAAACCCAAACTTAAACACAAACTCAAACTTACACATAATTTACCCAAAATTTTGAAACATAAACACAAACCCAAATCCGAAATTATGAAACATTTACACATAAACTTAAAAGCCTAAAATCATATAATTTAACCAAAATGTAAACTAGAAGCATGAATTTTGTTTCATCAATCTAATTAGTCTTTAGTCATCCGAAGCAATCGTTACAGGGAATTAATTTAGGATACATGACTATATTATAACTTGAGAATGTGCCACAAAATCTTTTTGTCACAACTTGATCATTCTAGATATTTGCAATACATACACAACTTTCAAACTTAGCACATAACAAAACCCTAAGTCTTACGTACTAGGTTACATAAATCAATTTGTATATATTAAAGTCTTAAAATCACTTAAGCTATGTACATGTGTAATCTTTTTTTTGATGTATTTATGTTTAAGGGGATGTCATGAATATTTTTGTTCATATGGACATGTATATTATGTAGATATTTATGTTAATATGTACATGTGCAATTTTCATTGTTTAAAATTTCTGAACTTTTGTTTGAAAAAATGTTTCATGTTGAAGATGTAAATTGAATTTGTTTAATTTAAATATGTATGTATAGATATTTTTTAATTTTTTAAATTTAAAACATGGTTTTTTTAACACATGTACATATATAAATTGATTTCCTACTGAATGTACACATGTGTGTGCCCACTTGCAGTGAGCACACTTTTTATCTCTAGATATTACATTTTTGTAAAAGGTTGACAAATTATTGTGCTTTGACCCTAAGGGACACCACTTGTTGAAGGTTTTGCAAATAGGGTTACAAGAAAAGTGGGCTTAACGATGGAGGAAACTCTTTAGTTAAGCGAACTTGAGCTAGAGTAGTACTAGGATGAGTGACCTCGTAGGAAGTCCTAGTGCTTCACCTCTATGAGCATCACCTAAATGTAATGCTCGCACTAAGTGTTTCATTCATTCTCATGAGAGATAGGCTCTTGTGAACCACTACTCATGAAACATGAGTCAATGAGTTTGACTAAAGAATTAACCATAGTTGAATTCTGTAGCAATATCACTATTTGACTTGCGGTGGAATATTTCTCATACTTATCATCTTAGAAATAGTCTCGTGTGCCACTTGTCTTTCATTCTTAAAAACCAAAATTAAAGTTGAGGTGGTTCAACTTTAAATTTATACTTTATGTAGACCCAAATTTTAAAATTTTTAATTGTTCTTGTTAACTAAACTTTTCTTCACTTATTTTTCTTCGTTGAGTTTTAAATAAGCACTTTTTCTGTCTTTGAGAGTGAATCCCATTGAAACTGAATGAAGTACTCTTGTAGAGGTTTAAAAACACACATGTAAAAGTCAAGATAAGAAGTCTATTTGAGACAATGAAATTTTCAACCTGAAAAGTAATCTTCTTCTATCATAGATTATTTCATACTGATATTTTAATGGAAATGACTAGTTGAATTTTACTTATTTAAAGAAATGAAATACCTATATTTGTTTTATATCATTATATATTTTGCTTCTTGGATTGTATCAACATTGAGGATTTCAACTCAGCTATACTTCATGGAGAATTTCATACAAACAAAAATATGTTGGAAATAATTGAGTAGAATAAAACTACTTAGAACTATCTCTGATAAGAAAAAAAAATCCAAAGCTATGATTATGTTTTAAATAATATCTACATTGTGTTAAATTATGTTTTTAAAATATTATCGACATTGTCTAGTTCAATAATTTAAATTTTAAATTGATCTAATTAAGGTTAATTTATTTGAGATTGACAAAATTGAGTAAATATTAAGATGTATATGTATTGAAACAAGTACAAGAATTACTCAAAGAATTTGGAAGACTTTTTCAACGACGTGTGGAATATTTCATGAGTAATTGCATGAAATTATACATGTTGCCCGATTCTAGTTTATTTATGAAGTAAGAAAAGCAAAGGGGATCCTTTATAAGTCTATACTCTAGGATTCTATATTTATGGGTTTCAATCTATAAACACTTCTAATATTTGTTACTAGCGTCCTTCACAACTAGAACACTTTAACATCTCCTTGCTAGCTAGTTTCTCTATTGTGTCCTTTCATCCTTCCTACACCAACATAGGGTAGAACTACCAATTAAATTTGGAAGAGGAAACAAAGTAGTTGGGTCTCTAATGACGATATTGACACAATATACACCAACTATATATATTTCTAGAAATTTAATCTTTCTAACTATATATAATGTTGACGTTTATTAGAAAATGTTATAACAAGAATTATAACAATTACAAAAAACTAAATCGATATATCCATGGGATATAGATTTACCTAGTTATCTATTACCTAAGAGTACAAAGTTTAATTTTTTACTTTTCTAAGGTTGTTAAAATAACTTCTCAATTGTTCATTTCTCCTTGATTGAATAAGTGGTTGCTCTACATGTAAGATAATAAACCCAAAGAAATAATACTTGATTGCACTATAAAACTTGATTATCTCATAAAAAGAATAAATTTCATGATGTACAACATAGTTAGTCAATTTTCCACATATACAATAATAGTCAATTTAAAAGTGCAATATAAAAATAATGTCTCTTGTTAACCAACTGATGGTAATGATGATGAAGACCGAGTTCAGTAGAATACAAGCAAGTAGAATGGTTAGATCAATTGTTATTTTGTCATTGATGTCAAGCAATTAATTTTTGGTTTATATTAATTTGCCATATCATTCAAGAGGAACGTAATTGGGAAGATAATAAAGATCAGACAATGATAAGGTACTATTGGTATAATTATTTTTACTTAACATTTGATGTTGTTAAGTTGGTAAAGAAGAAAGGTCAAGTCAGTAATGGGAACAAACCTAGTTACCAAGAAGTGAGAAGTTCGTTGGTAATGTGAACTGTTAGTCGGTCAAGCAAAGAAAAGTCATTTACCAAGTGAAGTTGACAACTAAGAAGAGGTAAGTTACCGAGCAAGGTTGTTGACTGAGAAATGTTAGACACCGAGTGAAGATGGTCACCGAGTCACAGAGCATAGAACAAAGTTTGAATAGAGATTGAATTCAAGGAGTAGAACGAATTTAAAGAGAAGGCACGAAGATCTATAAGATGCTAAGGATAAAGATGAAGTTTGTTACAAGATCTATGGTCATGAAAAAGAAAGTTGAAGATCTAAGATGAAGATTAAGCCAAAAAAGTAAAGTTGTGAGTTCCAAGAAAAGTGTAAGTCATGAGGAAAAGGTTAACCGTTTAACCGAGTTGCATATACATTGAATCAATTTATAAGAGATGATCTGAGGGCTGAGCGCAATTAATGGAAAACCTAATCAAGGAGATTAAGACAAAAAACAAAGGTCTATATATTGTCGAGTCTATATGTTTATACAAAGATGCTAGCGAGTTGAAGAGTTGAAGTGCTACTGAGTAGAGTAGATAAAGAGGCAGAGATCCAGTCTACAGAGAAGACTGATGAGTTGCTGATGCCAATAGTTTCAAAGAGTGCACAAGGGATCTGAACAAGAAAATGGTAGTTGCAGAATCACAGATCAATTCAGTGTACTATTGCTTATTAATCTTTGTAACAAAAAATCTCTTAACCAAGTGGACCTAATAAGTCTTTTTGTAAATCCTTGTGAAAGGTGACATTCTAGAATGAATGTTTAAAGACCTCTAACCAGGCCACTCCTAACAGGGTGAAGATCTTAACAAATCTAAGGTAAATCCCCTAACAAGGTCACATCTAACAAATGTGCATTGTAATCTTTAACTTGGTAGGCTCTTAAATGAGCATACTTCAAAAGAGTATTTATTTTTGTGGGTGACAATTCCCACGAAGGTTTTTCCCTAATTGGGTTTCCTCGTTTAATCAGGTGTTACATGTGATGCTTGATAATCATGGATGTTAGTTTCTTAATTTATATGTTGTTTATCAAGTTTTGATTGTTGCTGTTATTTGAGTTATTGAGTTGATTCAGAGGTTTAGTTTTAAAGTGTTAAGTTTCAATATCTTCTTACTCACCTCCCTCTCAGTAAACCATCATTTGATAGGGAAAACCTAATGAACTATAACCGATTGAATGTTTGAAGATGTTAAGTTGATGATCACAAGTGACATAGAGGATTTATGCAAGACATTAAATTAGTTAATGTATTGTATTGTCATTGATGTCAACTTGATATAATCTGTATGGTCATGGACATACTGCCAAAGACTTAAAAGAATCGATGAATCAAAAGGCTATGCTATCTGTAATGCATATAAGTCAAGTATTCACAAAGTGACTATATACAATGACGGAGTGCACCCCGATGAACAGAGTAAAAGAGAAAAGTCACAGTGATACCCGACGAGAAAATGCACAGCATTACCAACGAGCAAAGTCACAGTGTTTCCTGACGAGCAAAGCACAGTGTAACCCGACATACAACATTATAGTGTTGCTTGACGGATGGAGATCCCGAAGACAACTGAAGTCACACCGACAGAACAGTTAGTTATCACCGATGACTAATTGAAGTATTGACCGACAAAATAGAGATTTTAGAAATGATAAAATGCTTAGCTGTCAAGAGATAAAAATAGACTTAACTAATAATTATAATTATTTTAATCAACAAGATAAAGCCAGAGATAAGTAATGGATTTAAATCTTTTTTGTCCAGTTGGAAAGAAGATCTCTACAAGATAAAACTGGAGTGTTTCTTTAAATCTAATTGGCGAGAATTGTGGATCACGCCAAGATCAAGAAAGCCAAGAAAAGGTGAAATCGTGTCTATAAAGAGACAACCTAATTCATTACAAAGGTGGTGAAGGGGAGTGACAAGAGAATAGATGTTGAAGACCATCTGAAGGAGAAGAAAGACTTCATTCAGACCTGATCAATCAAGCTGAGGACAGAGCTAAATTCTACAGACACCGACAAACACTGATACAACATCACAGAGAAGAACAGTGTGGAGCAAAGGTATTGAATTGATAATATTGATCAGAAAGGCAATGTACTTACAATAGATATAAAAAATATGAAATTCAAGTGGTATATGTGAACAGATCAATTTACTATTTTAGTTCAACCATTGAAGCATCAAGTCTCTTAACCGAGCAAGACTTAAAAGTCCTTTGTAATTGAGATACATCCCAAGGAGTATCAAAAAGTTTGATCATACAAAGTACCATTGGATATGCCCGATACCTATTGACAGGGAAAGTGAGTGCTTGATCAAGGATGGTAGCATTAGATGCCAGATACTAAGTGACAAACTATCTTTCAAATCCTCTAACAAGGTCACACCTAACAGTATGTTTGTAACCTTTAACAGGGTTGGATCTTAACCGAGCTCACTTCAAAAGAGTGAAAATTTGGGGTACCGGTCCCATTGGTTTTTCCCTTAACAGGGTTTCCATGTTAAAATTCCATGTGTTAATGTGTCTATGAGTCATTACTTTATTGTTTTGCATTTCACTTAAGTAAATCTGGATTGATCGGTATACACTAGTTATTTACTGTGTTTCGGTAAATAGTAAGATTGCTTATCGATAAACATACAGAAGAAGGTTTACAAAGCATTCCGACAAGTATAAATTTGATAAAAGTATTTCAAGGCATTCATCTTATAGGACTGAAGATAACTAGAGGTATAATTTGTGGTATTAAGTTTGAAGGGTTGATTTAAGGATTAATTTTTGAGGCCACTGATTCACTCCCCTCTCAGTTATTACTAATAATTGGTATCAGAGCTTGTGTGCTTAGAAAGGGAGTTTAATAGCTCAAGCTAAAGATCAAAAGATGAATAAGACTCCACTTATCAGGTATTGGAAATGATAATACTCAATACTTAGATACTGAATATGTGTTTCCCACAAGAGCACCCATAGTTGAACAAATGACAGAGAAACATGAGCACAACTGCATGATGATAGAGCTTGCTTCCTCACTCTGTGATGCTAAATATGAAGATGTCAAAGCATGCACAACTACAAAGCAGATGTGGGACAAATTGAAGCTTGTACATGGTGGTGATAAAAATGTTCTGAGAGCCAAGGCAAAAAGCCTTAGAGAAAATTTTGATGATCTCAGAATGAAAGAAGGTGAAAACATCACACAGTACAACACAAGAATCAAAGAGGTAGTCAATGTAATCTGAGGATTTGGAGGTTTACTAGATGAAGATACAGTGGTAAGAAAAATTCTAAGAACATTACTGCCTACTTATGCTATTAGAGTATCTTCCATACAAGAAATGAGAGCAGTAGAAAATAGCAATGTTACTCTAGATAGTTTGACTGGAAGACTGATTTCATTTAAGATGAATAATTTTGATAATAGTGTCTTACCAAACATAGAGTCTACATTCAAATCTTCTTTGAGAATAAGTAAATCAAGTCATAAACACACTATGAGAAAAGATAGTGATAGTGAAAGTGAAGAAGAAGATCTTGATGAAATTGAAGCACTTATGGCTAGAAGAATGTAGAGAAGCAAAGGTAAATACAAAGGTAAATTACCACTTATTTGTTTTAATTGTAAAGAGATTGGACACTTTGCTACAAGATGTCCTAACATAAGAAAAGATGACAGAAGTAATGACAGGTCATTTGAAAAGAAGTATGACAAAGGTGATTACAGAAGCAACCAACAATCAAAGAGAAGAGATACCCAAGACTACAAGGACAAAGGAAAGAAGGCTAGTTACCTAGCTAAATAAAAATATGAAGATATTGACACCAAATCTGATGAATATATTGAGATGGTGTTTGTGGCAGTAAAAATATGATTCAGATGATGATGAAGAAAGGCATGTAGAAACTACACTCATATCTAAAGTTAGTAAAACTAATTTTTGGATAATGGATAGTGGCTGCACTCACCATATGACTGGTGAAAAACAAAAGTTTGAGACTTTTGAATACTACAATGGTGGTTCAATAAGAATGGGTAATGATACACCTTGTCCAGTTGAAGGTAAAGGAACTATATTGTTGTATAACCTGATAAAATGTGAAAATGCTTATTGGGTGAAAGGATTGAATTATAATCTATTGAGTGTTTCTCAGTTGAATAATTCATGTCACAGAGTAGCATTTGAGAATAAGAAGGCAAAGGTATTCAATAAATCAAGAAGTCTGATTGGTACCGGTGAGCAGACAAAATGTAACTTATTCTATCTGAATGATACTGACACCACTTGCTTAATGGCTAGAAATAAAGACATATGGCTGTGGCACAAAAGATTGTGTCATGTAAATTTTGACAACATGATAAAGGTAAGAAGAAAGATAAATGTGAGAGGCTTACAAACGATGATTAAGCCTAACAATATCATGTGCAAAAATTGTCAAAAAGGTAAAATGACAAAGTCTAGTTTCAAAATAAAAACCCATACATCTGATGCCAATCTGGAATTAGTCCATACTGACCTATGTGGACCCATGAGGACAAAGAGTTATTATGGTGATAGATATTTTATTCTCTTTGTTGATGATTACTCTAGAATGATAACAATAATGTTTCTAAAAGATAAATCTGAAGCATTCAAGATGTTTAAATGGTACAAAGCAATGGTTGAAAAACAAAGTGGTAAAGATTTGAAATGCTTAAGATCAGATAGAGGAGGGGAATTTATTTCATATGAATTCACTAACTTTTGTAATTAGCATGGAATCAAAAGATAGGTCTCTGCACTGAGAACACCATAGCAAAATGGAATTGCTGAAAGAAGGAACAGTTCCATTGTTGATTGTGCAAGGACACTGATGATAGAGAAAGGAATCACCCAAATCTTCTAGAGGGAAGCTGTCAATACTATTGTTTACACATTGAACATAGTACAATTGAAGAAAGACACCAAGAAGACACCTTATGAGCTATGGTATGGTTACACACCCAATGTAAGTTACTTCACAATTTTTGGCAATCAATGTTATATCTTAAAAGATGATAGAAATGGAAAGCTTGACTCTAAGAGTGATGAAGGAATCTTTCTAGGGTATTCCACCAAGAGCAAGGCTTATAAATGTTTCAATAAAGCCTCTAACAAAATTGTTGAAAGTGCAAATGTAAAGATAGATGAATTTATAGAGAAGAATGAAATGGAAAGCACAAAAGAACCAGAGGACTACAACAGGTTTGTTTACAATGAAGAACTTGAAACTCTACCCGAGAAACAATGTATAGCTCCCGAGCATTAGATTATTGCACCCGAGCATTAGGCTGCAAATACCGACAATCAGGATAGTGCTCAAGATGATGTACCAAGCAATAGAGATCATAATGAAGGACACAATGATGATGAAGATGATAGACAAAGATCTGAACTTGTACTTTCCAGATAGGTTAGAAGGAACCATCCACAGAACCAGATTGGAGACAAGAAGGCTGGTATGAGAACTAGAAGTAAGTCTTTAAACACAAGATGTCTTATTTGTGATTTTGAGCTAAAATCTGTCAATGGTGCACTTGATAATAATGAATGGATTAGAGCTATGAATGAGGAAATTGAGAAGATTAAGAAAAATAAGAAATGGACACTTGTACCGAGACCAGATGACAAGAATGTCATTGGTAAAAAATGGATATTAAACAATAAAGTGAATGAGAATGGAGAAGTCACCATAAATAAATCAAGACTAGTATGCAAGGGGCATGCACAAGAAGAAGGGATTGAATATGGAGAGAAATTTGCACCCATTGCTAGGCTAGAAGGAGTAATAATATTACTTGCTTATGCTGCATGTAAAGGATTCAAGGTATATCAAATGGATGTCAACTCTGCATTCCTAAATGGAATACTTGAGGAAGAGGTATACATTGAGCAACCAAAAGGGTTTGTTGATCCAGATAAGATGGACATGGTATGTAGACTACAAAAAGACTTTTATGGATTGAAACAAGCACCCCGAGCCAGGTATGAAAGATTTCATTCCTATCTTATAAGTATTGGATTGTAAGGACTAGTGAAAATAGTAATCTTTATTTGAAGGAAGATATTGATGCTAACATTTTGATTGCTGAGATATTTGTTGATGACATCATATTTGGAGGCAATGATATGATATGCTACAAATCATTTAAAAATGAAATGAGGAAAGAGTTTGAGATGTCTATGTTGGAGAGATCAAGTTCTTTCTTGGTCTACAGATCATGCAACAAGATCTGAAAATACAGAATCCAAATACATCAAGGAAGTGCTAAAAATATTCAAGATGGAAGATTCCAAACCAGTTGGAACACCGATGGAAACTAGATGTAAGTTGACAAAGGAGGACAAGTCATCAGAGGTAAATCAAACTTTGTAAAGATCAATGATTGGAAAACTCATGTATGGTGTACATACTAGACCAGATATTGCACATGCAGTAGGAATAGTTGCAAGATTTTCTGCTAATCCCAGGGAATCACATATGAGTGCTGTGAAAAGAATCCTAAGATATCTGAAGAATACCGAGGATTATGGCTTATGGTATAGAAGAGAAGGCAAATTTGAACTTAAGGTCTTTACCGACACTGATTGGGCTGGAAATATTGATGACCGAAAGAGCACAACTAGAGGAGCATTCTTTATGGGTGACTAACTTTTCACATGGATCAACAAGAAGCAAGGATGAATATCTCAATCTAATGTAGAAGCAGAGTATGTTGTTGCTGCTACAAATTGCTCAAATATTGCATGGATCAAACAGTTACTGGAAGGTATGTATATGAAATTCTTGAACCAGTAATTATCTATTGTGATAATACCAATGCAATAAACATTTCCAAGAATCCATTCATGCAGTCTAAAACAAAGCATATTTCCATCAAGTATCATTATTTGAGAGAACAAGTTTGAGCAAAGGAGGTGATACTTGAGTATGTGAAATCTAAGGAACAATTAGATGATATCTTCACCAAGTCACTACCCAAGGATGCATTTGAGTACTTGAGAAAAAGACTAGGGGTCAGACCCTTGTCTACTGGTCAGTAAAATGACTAGAAGGCTGCATCAGCCTACATATTATTAGAATATCATTCATGTTGATGCAAGAAAAGTGATGGACTTCAAAGATAAATCTATACACAACAAGGTATTTATCTACTCCGAGCAGCAAATTTGTTGTATTGCTAATGGATTGGGAATTTCAAGGAGTATATTATGGATAGAAAGGATTTGTTTGGCATTACTGTCAAAAAATTTATTTGGCATTGTTGTCAAAGGGAGAGATTATATCCATTATCACCTTAGGGTGAGATTATATCCATCACATTATCTAGAGGGAGTGATGTAACTAGAAAGGGAGCATACATATAAAGGGAGTACATCAAAAGAAAAGAGAACATTGAAAGGGAGAGAGTTTGACATAGGAGAAGAACACATCACATCAGAAAAAGACAGATTCTACATCTATCTAGTAAAGGGATTGAAGATAGAGAGAAAGCTGCAAGAATCAAATCTAAGTTATATGAACTTATTGAGGACCAGATATTTGTATCGGTTAAAGTAAATAAGATTGGTAGTTTGATGAACCTCAACTGTTATATTTCATATTGTATTAGTAATAATATAGTGTGATAATGTAGTGTGTTTCCATCGATGCCAAAGGGAGAGATTGATGAACTATAATCAATTACATGTTTGAAGATGTTAAGTTGATGATCACAAGTGACATAGAAGGTTTATGCAAGACATTAAATTAGTTAATGTATTGTATTGTCATTGATGTCAACTTGATATAATCTATATGGTCATGGACATACTGCCAAAGACTTCAAAGAACCGATGAATCAAAAGACTATGCTATAAAAATTGCATATAAGTCATGTATTCACAAAGTGATTGTATACATTGACGGAGTGCACATCGACAGACAGAGTAAAAGAGAAAAGTCACAGTGATACCCGATGAGAAAATACACAACATTAACGATGAGCAAAGTCACAGTGTTTCCCGACGAGAAAAGCACAGTGTAACCCGACTGAAAGAATTATAGTGTTGCCCGACGGACAGAGATCCTGAAGACAACTGAAGTCACACCGACGGAAAAGTCAGTTATCACCGATGACTAACTGAAGTATTGAGTGACAAAATAGAGAGTTCAGAAATGACAAAATGCTTAACTGTCAAGAGCTAAAAATAAACTTAACTAATACTTATCATTGTTTTAATCGACAAGATAAAGCCGGAGATAAGTAATGGATTTAAAGCTGCTTTGTCCAGTTGGCAAGAAGATCTCTATGAGATTAAACTAGAGTTTTTCTTTCAATCTAATTGGCAAGAATTGTGGATCACGCCAAGATAAAGAAAGCCAAGAAATGGTGAAATCATGTCTATAAAGAGACAACCTAATTAATTACGAGGTGGTGAAGAGGAGTGACAAGAGAATAGATGTTGAAGAGATTCTAAAGGAGAAGAAAGACTTCATTCAGACCTGATCAATCAAGTTGAGTAAATAGCTAAATTTTGCAGACACCGATGAACAGTGATACAACATCACAGAGAAGAACAGTGTGGAGCAAAGGTATTGAATTGATAATATTGATTAGAAAGGTCATGTACTTACAATAGATCTAAAAATCTACAATTCAAGTTGTATATTTGAAAAAATCAATTTATTGTTTTAGTTTAACCATTGAAGAATCAAGTCTCTTAACCGAGAAGGACTTAAAAGTCTTTTGTAATTGAGATACATCTCAAGGAGTATCCAAAATTTTTATCATACAAAGTAGCATTGGATATGCATGATACCTATTGACAGGCCAAGTGAGTGTTTGATCATGGATGGTAGAATTAGATGCCAAATACTAAGTGAAAAACTATCTTTTAAATCCTCTAACAAGGTCACACCTAACAGTGTGTTTGTAACCTTTAATAGGGTTGGCTCTTAACCAATCTCATTTTAGAAGAGTGAAAATTTAGGGTACCAGTCCTAGTTGTTTTTCTCTTAACAGGGTTTCCACATTAAAAATCCATGTGTTAATGTGTCTATGAGTCATTACTTTATTGTTTTGCATTTCACTTAAGTAAATCTGGATTGATCGGTATACACTAGTTATTTACTGTGTTTCGGTAAATAGTAAGACTGCTTATCGGTAAACATATAGAAGAAGGTTTACAAAGCATTCTGGCAAGTAGAAATTTGATAAAAGTATTTCAAGGCATTCATCTTATAGGACTAAAGATAACTAGAGGTATAATTTTTGGTATTAAGTTTGAAGGGTTGATTTAAGGATTAATTTTTGAGGCCACTAATTCACCCCCCCTCTCAGTTATTACTAACAAAACCAATAATTGGTATTGGAGAGATCTGAAGATGTTTAAGAGGGAAGCACCAAAGTTGAATAGGAAAAAATTCTCTACATGGAAGAATAGAATGAGGCTTCACATATCTGGCATTGGAGATTATGCACTGAATCATCTTGACTTTGAGTACTCACCTCCATTGTTTGGTACTTTGACACTTGAGAAGATAAGAGAAATACAAGAACATACACAAGTGATGATTGAGATATCTTCTACTCTCACCGACCTAGAGTTCAATGATCTACAAGGTTGTGATACAACTAAGTAGATGTGGGATAAGCTTGCACTAGTTTATGGTAGAGATCAACATGTTCAGAAGGCTAAGGCTAAAATATTAAGAGGAAAGTTTGAATCAGTGAGAATGAAAGAAGGAGAAAAGATTGCAGTATACAACACAAGACTAAAGGAGATTTATATTGCTATTAGAGGTGCTGGCGAAGCCATTGAAGAAGAAGATGTTACAAGCAAGATGCTTAGAATGGGACTGCCTATCTATGCCACCCGAGTGTCTACTATTCAAGAACTGAGATCCATTCCACAGATGGTTGTTACTTTGGATGCTACAATTGGTAATCAAATTGCTTTTGAGATGAATGATTTTGATAATAGTTTTCTTGCTACTTCTAAGATTGAATTTGCATTCAAATTATCTTTGACTATTGGAAAGTCTAGAGATTCTAGATCTAGTGATGGATATACAAGCAGTGCTGGGTATATGCACCAAGATGGGGGACCAAAAAGGTGCCAAATACCTTTTTGGTCCCCCATACACACATAGCGTGTGCGGGCTATAACATGTACATGTTATAGCCTGCACATGCTATGGCTTGGATTTCCCAAGCCTTAGGCTTGGGAATTTTAAACCATAGCGCGTGCATGATATAGCGCGCATGCACTATATGGTTTAATATAAAGTTAGGGAGCTACAAAAGTGGCTCATTTTGTTTGCCCAAACCCGCACCCATCCAAGAAATTAGAAAAAAATAGTGCGTATGCGATTCATTGTGGGTGTTTGCTCCATCAAATTGAAGAAAAAAGTGGCTCCGTGATGTCATCAAGGTCGAACCAAAAGAAGAGGTAAGTCATTCTACAACCATGTATCTTATTTGTATTGAAATTTAGGTTTAATTTTTAGTTTGCAATCAAATTTAATTGTCACAGTTTCTTGTCTTAAATTTTATGTTTAATTAGACTTTAAAATATATTTTCTTTTAATTGCCAAGAAGGAATGATCTCCCCACAGAAAACCCTCTACCAAACCCTCCATCTTCTCCTCATGAAAAAATGGATGTTGAAAATAACCAAGAAAATGAACCCCAACCGCCTCCACCAATCGAGAAACCTCCTCCTAGAACACATGAAAATTTGATTAACCAAATAGAAAGAGGGAAAATAGAAATAGAATATTTAATTAGGAGGTTAAAAGATTCTATTGGTACAAATCCTAGAATGGAAACACTTTCAAAATTATTAGAAATAATCTTGACCCACGTAGGTTCATTTAGTGGGAAATTTAATTTATAGCACGAAAAAGAGAACAAAACCAATATTATGTAAATAAATTATCATATGAGGGCATAAAAAAGAAAGAAATCACAAAAGACGACATTTGCAAACTCTTTAAAAAGCCAAGGGAAACTGAAACTCTTAAAACTACAACAAAGAGGTTCCCAATTCATTGGTGCTTGAATGAAGATATAAAAAAAAAGTTTTGGGACAAATGGTGGATGGTATTTGATTCCCCTCCCTATAACAATCATGAGGTTCCTATCTATTTCTTGAGAAAACTCTATTGTGAGTTTGTCCTGAAGGAGGTGCCAAATTATTTTGACTTTCTAGAGTCTCAGGGTAGAGGTGGGGGTCATCATTTGATATACCTATGGCACATTGTGACCCTAATGCACCTAGGTTTCCCAGTGGCAAGCCATAGGTGGATCATGTTAGTATTCATTCCAATGTGAAGGAACATATGGAGGTGGACACACTAGGCATGATTAGTGCTTTGACACAGACTCTCATTTAGTGCACCACTCCTCTAGTTGAGGGTGACCATGGTCGGTCTGCGAGGGGTCATTTTTGTCATTCTTGTGGATCCCTATGACCATTTGTTACTACCGATAGAGAGGAAGAAGATGATGGATTGATGACTGATGATTTTCTCAATGCAACATTTGGCATTGATACACAGATAAATATTTCCAAGTTCATTAAATTTATTTGATCATATTTCATTTTTAAATGAATGAATTTAATTAAATTAGTATCTATTGTTTATGATGAAAATTTAGGGAAAGAGTGTTGGTTGCAGTGGCAATGACCCCCCAGACCCCTTATACACTACGTTGTCAACTCCACAAGTATGTATTGAATAAAACATTTTTTAAAGTATACATTTGATTATTCTATAATCATATGGATGTTTGTCTTATAACTTGTTGTGCATGTACATTAGTTCACTGCTGGACCATCGACGTTGACATTAGACAACAAAGGGCACCGTTCACATTTCGTTGAGGTATGTTTATTTGCATGTTAGTTTGATTTACTTGATTAGATTTAATTAATGAATGAATGAATAACTAAATTAGTAGACAAATTATGATCAAAATCCAGAGTCAAAGTTTCCATGGCAACGATCACATTCCTTCACCTGGCTTTGTGACGACATCATTTAGTCCATAGGTATATATGTAATAATGCATTATAATTAACAAGTTTGTGGTTTGTTCTTATATTAATGGTTGTCTTATAAATTACCACACATGTGCACTAGTTTAATGTTGGAGCTATGACATCAACATTGCACACTGAAGGATACGGTGGCACCTTCACAGAGGTATCATTTATTAATTAGTGGGGTTGTAAAATATTATAAGTATTCTTGATAACTACATAATACTGTTGTTGTTTCATTTTTAGTTATTGACAACAGAGACTCCTCCTTTTGTTCGCGATAGTTTGAATCATGGTGTAGCTGCAGCTATAGTTAGTTTTGATGCACTGACTGAGGTATGAAAGAGATTACTTAATTAGAATTGTTATTTTAATATTTTGTATTGAATTTTTTAATGATATTGATGTATGTATTTTAAATATTATTTTGATTGTTGTTGTAGGGACTCATTACTCCAGATTGTCAGCGTTCCCCTTCGATGAATGTACATAGCGACTATTCGGTAGCGGTAAGCAGATATTTTATTTTATGTCTTCCTATAATTAAATTTCAATGTATATTAGTTATTGATATTTATACTTGTTATTTTATCAGCTCGAGCTGCAGAATAGTCTAGACAGGAGGACTAGTGAGTGCACTTGGGAGAGTATTGCATCTCCATCGACACGACGATCGAAGACAACCTTGGATTTGTTTTCTTACCATTCTAGGAAATGACTAGATTACGAATAATCATTGTACGCCAATATGCATTACTAGACATATTTTTTGTAAATTGTATATGTGACATGTTCTATATCCATTTGACTTTCACAAAGCCAATTTAACTTTATTGGACATATTTGATCTATGACATTATTGGACATATATATTTTTCTTCATGCTCTACGAATATATCATGTGTATTGATGTAGACTAATTTATGTTTATGTGGATGTCTTATGCTTTGTAAATTGCTTATGCCTTATATTTATGCTTGCACATGTATATATGTATATTGTTACTGAATGATTCATACTTAATGAGAATATGCATGTTTCATTTCATAAACCTAGACTCATAATTTTTATTCCAACACCTTATTGAAGTGATAATAGTTCATATAAGATCAAAAATATCAATCCTACCCAATTTTAGTCCTATTGGAGCATTTTGACCACGTGGACCTATTTAGGGCACTACAAAAATGTTAAGGGATGCACCAGTACATTGTGGTCCCGAATGTTTGAATGAGTTGATAAGCATAACAAGGTTATTACTGGAATTTACACGTCAAATTGAAGGTGTTAGAAGAGACAGTTTGATGACAAGACGAGCGGTTTTTAAGATATGCAATGTCTCAGCTTTCAAATGTGCAACATTGTAAGTTTTTGCATCAACCAAGATTGGGTTAGAAAATGAAAATAAAAGTGAATCTCCAAAATCTGAGATGTACTTGACAGCTGGTTGACACCCCTCGCGAGCTCCGAGAAACGGACTCTTGAATATCGCTAATTTTGTTTCCCGGTGCACCTTAAGGGACACTTGGCTACATAGCGGTCGAAAATGTTTAAGCCACTTTGCCTCTATGAAAGGGTCATTCCTAGTGTTCACCTGACATTTTAGATCGGTTGGCAGAGATGCTTTGATACTAGGATGAGTAGTTTTCAAGATATGCAATGTTTCAACTTTCAACTGCGCAACATTGCAAGCTTTTGCATCAACCGAGATTGGGTCAGCAAATGAAAATGGAAGTGAATATCCAAAATTTGAGATAGGTTATTGTAGGCCTCCATGACGTGGTCTTGTAGCACTTGAAAAATCATCGATACCCCTTGCGAGCTCTAAGAAATAGACTCTTGAATATCAACAATTTTGTTGCCTAGTGCACCTTGAGGGACACTTGGCTCCATAGCGATCGACAACGTTTGAGCCACTTTGCCTCCATGACATGGTCATTCCTAGAATTCACTTGACATTATGGAGCTATTAGCAAAAATAGTTTGATGCCAGGATGAGCGGCTTTCAAGATATGCAATGTTTCAACTTTCAACTGTGCAACATTACAAGTTTTTGCATCAACCGAGATTGGGTCGACAAATGAAAATGGAAGTGAATCTCAAAAATCCAAGATAGTTTATCATAGGCCTCAGTGACACAGTCCTGTAGCACCTGACGGCTCATCGATACCCCACGCGAGCTCCAAGAAATGGACTCCTAAATATCAATAATTTTGTTTCCTAGTGCACCTTGAGGGACACTTGGCTCCATAGTGGTCAAAAATGTTTGAGCCACTTTGTGACCATAACTTGGTCATTCCTAGCATTCACCCAATATTTTGGAGTTGTTGGCGGAGACGGTTTGATGCTAGGATGAGTGGTTTTCAAGATATGCAATGTCTCAGCTTTCAAATGTGCAACCTTGCAAGTTTTTGCATCAACTGAGATTGGGTCGGAAAAAGAAAATGGAAGTGAATCTCCAAAATATGAGATATATTATAACAAAAATTTGTGACATGGTCCTGTAGCACCTAATAGCTCATCAATACCCCATGTGATCTCTGAGAAACAGACTCCTGAATATCGCCAATTTTGTTGCCTGGTGCACCTTAAGGGACACTTGGCTCCATAGCGGTTAGAAATGTTTGAGCCACTTAGCCTCCATGAAAGGGTCATTCCTAGTGTTCACTCATCATTTTGGAGCTATTAGCGTAGACGGTTCGATGCCAGGATGAGCAGTTTTCAAGATATGCAATGTTTCAACTTTGAATTGCGCAACATTGTAAGTTTTTGCATCAATTGAGATTGGGTCAAAAAATGAAAATGGAAGCGAATCTCCAAAATTTGAGATATGTTATCACAGGCCTCCATGACACAGTCCTGTAACACCTAAAGGCTTGTCGATACCCTTTGCGAGCTCTGAGAAATAAACTCTTGAATATCAATAATTTTATTGCCTGGTACCCCTTGAGGGACACTTGGCTCCATAGAAGTCAGAAATGTTTGAGCCACTTTTCCTTCATGAAAGGGTCATTCCTAGAATTCACCTAGCATTCTGGAGTTATTTACGGAGATAGTTTGATGCCAGGATGAGCGGTTTTCAAGATATACAATGTTTCAGCTTTCAACTGCGCAACATTGTAATTTTTTGCATCAACCAAGATCGAGTCAAAAAATAAAAATAGAAGTGAATTTCCAAAATTCAAGATAGGTTATCATAGGTCTCCATGACATGGTTGCATAGCACCAAATGAATTTTTGATACCCCACGCGAGGTCTGAGAAACGAACTCCTGAATATCAGTAATTTTGTTTCCTGTGCACCTTGAGGGACACTTGCCTCCATAGCGGTCAACAATGTTCAAGCCACTTCATGACCATAAAAGGGTTTTCCTAGTGTTCACCCAGCATTCCAGATCTTTTGGCAGAGACGGTTCGATGCCAGGATGAGCGATGTTCAAGATATGTAATGTCTCAGCTTTGAATTGCGCAACATTGTAAGTTTTGTTATCAACAAAGATTGGGTCGAAAAATGAAAATGGAAGAGAATCTCCAAAATCTGAGATAGGTTATTGTAGACCTCTATGACATGGTCTTGTAGCACCTAACATCTTGTTAATACCCCACACGAGCTCTGAGAAATGAACTCCTAAATATCAGCAATTTTTTTGCCTAGTGCACCTTGAGGGACATTTGGCTCCATAGCGGTCAACAACATTCAAGCCACTTTGTGACAATAATAGGGTTGTTCTTAATGTTCACCTGAAAATCTGAAGCTATTTGTGGAGGCAGTTTGATGTCAGGATGAGTGGTGTTCAAGATATATAATGTCTCAACTTTCAACTGCGTAACATTGCAAGTTTTTTGCATCAACCAAGATTGGGTCAGAAAATGAAAATGAAAGTGAATCTCCAAAATTTGAGATAGGTTATCGTAGGCCTCTATGACATAGTCATTTAGCACCTGACATCTTGTCAATACCCCATGCGAGCTCCGAGAAATAGACTCTTGAATATCGCTATTTTTGTTGCCTGGTGCACCTTGAGGGACACTTGGCTCCATAGTAGTCAGAAATGTTTGAGCTAATTCACCTCCATGAGAGGGTCATTTCTAGTGTTCACTCGACATTCCAGATCTTTTGGAAGAGATGGTTGGATGCCAGGATGAGCGGTTTTCAAGATATGCAATGTTTTAGTTTTCAACTACGCAACATTGCAAGTTTTTGCATCAAGCGAGATTGGGTCAGAAAATAAAAATGAAAGTGAATGTCTAAAATATGAGATGGGTTATTGTAGGCTTCCATGACATGGTTCTGTAGCACCTAACGGGTCCTCAATACCCCTCAAGAGCTCTGAGAAATGGACTCTTGAATATCGGTACTTTTGTTGCCTGGTGCACCTTGAGGGACACTTAGCTCCATAGTGGTCAACAATGTTCGAACCACTTTGCCTCTATAAAAGGGTCATTCCTATCATTCACCCGACATTTGAGAGCTTTTGACAGAGATAGTTCGATGCAAGGATGAGCAGTTTTCAAGATATGCAATGTCTCATCTTTCAACTGTGCAACATTGCAAGTTTTTGCATCAACCGAGATTGGTTCTAAAAATGAAAATGGAAGAGAATCTCCAAAATATGAGATTGGTTATCTTAGGTCTCTGTGACATGATCTCATAGCATCTGATAGCTTGTTGATACCCCTCACGAGGTCTTAGAAATAAACTCCTGAATATCAGCAATTTTGTTGCCTAGTGCAGCTTGAGGGACACTTGGCTCCATAGCGGTCGGAAATGTTTGAGCCACTTAGTGACCATAACAGGGTCATTCGTATCATTCACCCATCATTCTAGAGCTGTTGGCATAGATGGTTTGATGCCAGGACAAGCGGTTTTCAAGATATGCAATGTCTCAACTTTCAATTGATCAATATTGCATATTTTTGCATCAACCGAGATTGGGTCAGCAAATGAAAATGAAAGTGAATTTCCAAAATCTAAGATAGGTTATCACAGGCCTCCATGACATGGTCTTGTAGCACCTGATGGCTCATCGATACCCCTCACAAGCTCTAAGAAATAGAGTCCTGAAGATTGATAATTTTGTTGCCTAGTGCAATTTGAGGGACAGCTGGCAATTTTGTTGCCTGGTACCATTCAAACATGTGAGCTTGTAAAATTGTTGACCATCCGCTCTTTCACATAAAATTTTAGTAATTAATTTCATTGAAGATGTGGGTGGGTCATTTATGTTAAAATCCTGCAAAACATTGTTAGAATTCAAATCTACACATATATGCATATAAACATCAAAATGGTTAGAAAATTCAATATGTACCCTACAACAACAAGTTGTGTGTGTGTGCTTTATCTTCACTTAAAAAGGTTTATCCATTTCAAAATATCTTTGACTAATTTTAAATTGAGGATACGTATGTATAAATTTTGCAAAGAATTGTGTCTAAGTTGAATCCAAAAAATATTTTGGAATTGGAATGCGGATTCAACTACCAATCCTCCTTCTTACAACATCTCATTGATTGGGGGATACTCATTGTTGATGGGACTTTGTGACCGGTCCGCCAACAGATGTAAGTTGTCACCGGGTACGGGGTACCAACCAACTTTGCTTGTAAAGGTTTTCTGGGGAATAAATTCTCTGGGCCTTCAATCACCTAAGAGTCGGGTCTCGACAGTGCGGGAGCTAAGTTGGGTGTGTGGCTTTTTTTTTTGGGAGGATAGCTGATTTTCTTGGCTCGTCTTCTCTGGAGATTTTTTGAGGTCGTGGTTTCCTACAAGCATTTGGATTATAAAACAAACTTCAAAAGATACACTAGGGTTAAAGTATATCCATTCTACTTATAGTTATGCAAATATATTTAAAACATCAACCATGCTCTAATGAACTATACTAAATACTAAACATATACAAAACCATCAATTCGTACATGTTCAATAGCAATGGGAAAGAGGTTGTTAATCTACTTAAACATTAGAGAAAAGGACATCAGAAACATACAACACAAAAGAGTATTAACTCAAAGATCAAGACACCAACAACATCATTGCGAGAATCCTTCCTTCTTCATTAACAATTTTCTAGCAACACTGGTGTGTACATCAATAGTTCCAAGAGAGCATCTATCTACTAAGAACTACTGAGCATTGAGCTCTGCAACTGCAAGAAATGAAATACTGAAATTTCATTACTATGGACTACAAAATCATCAATTTTTCCGACTCTTGGAATGAGGTCGGACTTGTTATTTATACACATACTTGCCCTAAAGTTAACCTAATCTAACTTTACACTCAACAATAAAATACAATATCCGGTGGCCAATACTACCTGCATCACTTTACAACTACCTCAAAAATAATAGAGGTCTGACACGTCAGAAGAATAAGACAAAAATAGAGGTATGGAAGAATTAGCATTGAGAAGAGTGCAAGAGGGAGAAAAGAAGAAATATGATCTTTTCAGAGTTTGAGGCTACATGCCTCATTAATGCAATATGTGGCTCACTATCTTTGATGCACCAGGTAATTAATGTTGGGGTGGCACCTTGCAAAGACCATCTGTCAGAACCATCCCTTGAGTTGACACATTCTATTAGGATCACCTACTTTTTGACCCTGTTATTAACTGTTATATAGTGATCGGTGGGCTCCGGGGAACCTGAACATGCGCCACCGAAAGAATACAAAATTGTTGGATCTGGGACTCTGAGATTCGGGAGCTTACATTCAAAGAATAATGAATGTTCTTAAATGCCTCCAAAACTTGGCTAATGCTATCCTCATCTATGTCCTTAATGCTATTCCACCGGTCACGGATAGCTTCAAAATTTTCCTCAACTTCTCTAGCCCCATTTTGGAATTCATCTACTAATTTTACAGCGTCATGAGCCTGAAGCATCATCTTAGATATTCTTGATAGATTTCCTCCATCAAAGTCATCGACAGACTAATACAAGGGTTCCAGTAGCTCATCATACTTATTGAGGACATAGTCCTCTAGGGTGCACGTTCCGATGGTGAAGGGGTCGACTTGTGACACTCTTACAATGAATGCTTTAAATAGGCACAAAGGATACCAGACCGTAGTTACTTTCTCTCTTCGGGTCTTAACCAGTTGCTTGCATACCTTGATCTTGAGGCCAAGTCTGGAGTACTAGGCCCAGAGGGACTTGAATGATTCCTCCACCAAAATTCTCATCTCCGTGATGACCTCTTCCCCGGAGTTAAAGACTTCATCCAACCCGGTCTTCCATCCTTCATATTTCTCTAAGTCTCCCTCCCATAGGATAGCGGAGACGTCCACCTAATTCAAGAGATTGTTGATCTGGTAAAGATCCTAGAGTGACACAACTAAAAATTGCCTTATGACCATTATCTACTTGGTGATCCACCTGTCCATAGCCTGGGCCTTCTTCTTCTTCATGTCCCTTAGAGTATCCATGTCACCTTGTGCAAGCAATAGTCCAGAGGTGGAATCTTTTGGGTGGATATCGGCCAGGGGCTGTGTAAGTTCTGTCAGAAGTCTGAGGAGATTCTCATTATTTTCTCTTTCCTCCTTTAGCTTGTGGGCCTGTTTATTATACCGGTCATCTATTGCCTGGGTTGCCTCTCGTATCAGGTCTAATTCTCCCTTCTTATCTCTCCTCCCCAAAGGCACTTTTGTGATTGTATAATATTCGGCCCTTACCGCCGCTACATCTGTATCTGGGGAGGTGTTGTGATTGTAACAACTGTGCTTCCTTCTGGGCCAGTTTGAAAGGTATGGACTGTCTGAGCCTTTTTAGGCTTCTCGGCCTTTTCATTTTAGGCCATCATTTTGGCCAAGGAGAGTGGAACACCTGTTGCTACCGCCAAGGCCTTTCTCTTTCTGGATTCCACCAACCATTGTGGCAGCTGGGGTGGTTTTACTATCGAGGCCTGGGTGTTGGGACTCCCTTTAGAGTCTGATGGTGCATTCCCTATATCTGTAGTGTCATCAGGATCTTTCTCCTTTTCCTATTCCTGTTCCTGTTCCTTTTCTTTCTCTCTGGGGGCCTCAATGTCCTTCGCCTTGTTGGTTTCCTCTTTTTTGATGTCTAGAATTTCTTCTTTGCCGGTATCAGTATCACCTGTATCATTAGGGATTTCCCTATCCTTCTCAACATCAGGCGAATCAACATTCATATCCTCAGGGATTCTCCCCTCATTCTATTGTTTTTGTTCTTTTTCTTTGACATCATTCGTCGGGATATCTTCCTCCATTGGAACATCTTTCAGAGGTGGTAGAGGCATGTAACCTAGGTTCAACATTTGGGTCATGGTGATCACCTCATTGAATGTACTCCGGGGGGCATGGTCACCTGGAGTAACCAAAGGCATCTCAAGCGTGACGATCGGGGGTACGATTGATCCCGTGGGTCTGGTTTACCTAGTCGCCAGTTGCCCATCTATTGTTTGCCTTGGTTCTTTCTCAGTCTCCTAGACCGGTGTTTCCTCCCTCTCAGGCTCCTTTCATGTTTCTTCTTGGACTTCCTGCTCTGAGGAAACTTCTTTCTCCGAGACCTCTTCTTCGGTGGGTGTCTCTTCCTTTTCGTGGGCGACAATTTCTCCCACTGCCTGATCTATTTCCCCATGCAAGTTCATAAGCTCATCCATCTTGAAGATGTCGTCAAAGTCATCCTGCAGGGGAGAGACCTCTATTATATCCTCCAGTTCAGGAGAATCTAAACTGACCTCTACTAGGGGAATTTTGGGCATGTCGGGACCCGTGTCTGCGCTTGGGGTAGGGTTTACCTTTTGCTTCTTTTTTTTTGTAGTGGGGCCCCAACATCTAGAATATCTGCAGACCCCACCTCGGTGAACGTCTTCCTACTCATTAGTGTTTCCAATGAAGGGGATCCCACCAGGTGGGTAGATCCCACTATAGTTGCGAGGAGGCCGCGGGAAAGCTGGGCACTTACCTTCTGGCTTGTCAGCCACGACGCCTCCATCTGTTCTTGAATTTATGCCATCATAGGGAGCAGACCCTTGGGAGGCACTTGGGCTGGGGTACTTTATTTCTCCTTCCCCTTGCTTTTGCTAGGTCCTACGGCTCCGGAGGTCGAAGTAGACCCTCGCACAATTGGGCCTTTCTGGGTGCTCCTCGGACAAACCCACTCAAAATACCTATGACTGAATTCAATGATGGGACAACTCACATCCTCAATTGTCAAATTCTCTGGGGTGTCCCAATCCACCAAAGGGAGATCTAACTTATCAATCCCGCGTTCTTTGTACTCCAGGGCCTCTAGAAGCCCATCATCTGAAAAATCCTTTGGAAAACCCCGAAGGCTGAGGGCCTTCATCAAGCCTTTGGACATACGTGAATGCTGGCAGGCCTGAAGATCAAAACTATCTTGGCAATCTACCCAGAAATCTTCAATGTCATTTGTATGTGGCTCGGATGCCTAGGGCAGCGCCATTTCTATCTTGCCCAGTGAATCAAAATCGCTTCTGGTATGGTGGAACTCCATCAGTCCCAGACTCTTCAGTTCATTGTTGGCCTCCCTTGTTGTGGCAAGGCTGCAAGAATAGTTCCCACAAGAGATTGGGAATGGGACGTTAATAACCTTCTTCACTATGAAGAGGGCATGTAGCTCCAGAATCTGTCTGCAGTACTCCAAAAGAATGATTCTATCTCTGTAATATCTAGGGAGTAGGTAGGGTTTCCCAGAGAATTCAGTCACCCAAATGTATGTATGGTGTTGGAATTGAATGAAGTAATTATCATAAGTACTCACCAGGTTCATCGCCTCTTGCGACAACTGGTACCTAGTGTCCCGATTAAGTGTCAAAATGTTATGGTAAACAATGGCATCATTTACCCGAAAAAAATTAGGGAAGCTAAGTTCCCACTGGACCTCAAGGTAATGATCCCATGACACCAACTAGTTGGGCACATTCCTAAGAATGCCCACTGTCTGAAAACCCTAAAAAGCAGGTCTCTATTGAGCTAGTGTCCATAATACGTAGGATGTCATGTAGAACTTTGAATTCTGGAGGACGCACTTTAGCTGCACGTCCACATGGTTGGCGATGATAGCTACCCAATTGAAGGTCTGACTACGGGTGGTGATGTAGTAGAGAAAGCAGTACATCCATGCTGAAAATTTTTAGGCATGGGGCTCTCCAAAGAGCTTGCATAGAAATAAATCCCTGTCTGAATACATTCTTTAAAATTCCTGCGGGGAATCCACAGCTTCATCTTTTTATAGTCAGGGACTTTAGCCAGTGAGTGTTGAGATGTTACCAGGAGAGAAGGGAAGCTTCCCCAAACTCCTTCAATGATGTGGACCGGGAGAGAACAATGGCTCACTTGAACTGGGGGATCCCCAACCCTGAAGCAAAAGTAGTCACATCTAGATTGACGATTGGTGCCAAATAGTGTAGTGGCTGAGGATTAGCAAGCAAAAAAACCTAGGTGAGGGCGTTGTAGAGAATTTCTAGTTGGAGTATTAGTTCTGGTGCTTGCACCGAGTAGGGAAAACTCATGGCCTTGATAATTCTGGAGGTGACCATGTATTTGGCCATATCATCTCTGGTGGTCCTCTATTGGTATATGGCTTGGACCAAGCCCTGCATCTCAACCCATAGTCTGGGCTCTATGTCTGTTATTTCTTACAACTTAGAGTCCACCTTGGACCCCACGAGAACACCCTCCCTCAGGTATTTGGAGGTTAGTGGTATTTCGGCCAGCATCTTTTTAGCCTTAGTTTTTATGGCCACCTGAGTGGAGGTACTTGGAAGCTCTAGACTATCAGGAGGAGTGATCACTTCAGACATTTTGATCGAGCTATCTACAACCTACAAGACCGGAGAACCGTTAATACATAATATGATAAAAAAGGTATTTTAGGGACTTGGGGAATTCACCACCATTTTGTACCTGTCCAAAATTATTAGCATGCATCAAAATCCCAGAATATCAAAGTTAGCAAGGATTGGATTCTGATCAACACCTGGGACTCCAGGGAATTATTTTTGGTGACACAAATGGAATGAAGACCCAGGGGCTTCCCAACACCCTGAGTCTAGAGAAACTATCCATTTTTGACGCGACCGACAGTGAGTCATACTTGGTTGACATGGATCATCACGTGGCCACATGATAGGCAGCGTAAAGGCTTTTAATGGCAACAAGTGGGCCAACACGGGGGAAGTAAATTCTAGATGGGATGGGAATTTTATGCTCATTCATGGGAAATTAATCTTGCCATTAAGACAACATGACAGGAGAGAGAGAGAAAATTGCCATGGCTCGAACAGGCAAGGTGTTGAGTTTGAACCGTGGTGAATACCTCTCTAAGTAGCTCAAAAATTTTGTCTGGATGTGAGGGAGCATGATGAGCTCACCAAAAATAGAAGGATATACATGGGGAATACATATTTATAGAGGGCCGAGGCATGGCGAGGGCCAAAGCACCACTCACAAGCTAACCAAAAACAAGCATATATACATCTATTTACAGAAAGCTACACCAATATATATAATATACATAAATATTTACACTATTGTACAAAATATACAAATGCTACACTAAACTACAACCGAAAAAAGGGCAGACAACCCTTTGGCAGAGCCAACCCACCGACAGTAGACAACAAAAAAGCCAACACAAAGACGCGACAAAACAAAAACAAAACAAAAAACCAAGCGAGACGAAAGCAAGAAAACCATAAAACCAGAAACTAGAAGGAAGAGAGTCGAAAGGCCTACCTGAAAACATGGGGAATGTAGAGGGATCGAGCATGGGAGGTGCTCTACAACTGGTTCACCTAGAACTAACCGCGAATGCACCAATGCCTATTGCTTATTTGAACATTGTTAATTACCAAAAGAAATTTGTACTTAATCACTTTGAATCGCCTTAATCTCTCTAGTAATTTCTCTGAGTGTTTTGATCGTGGTAAATGTGAAAATGAAAGGTGAAACCAATTTATACCCCTAGGGTTAAACATTTTTCATTCCTTCCACAAACTCTGGAAAAGGAAAACCTCCAGACTCCGGGCATGGGGGTTCCATGTAGCCACAACTTCCAACAAAAGAAGACATGATGGGAGAAAATCCCAGAGTCTGGGATCCAGATGACTCAAAAGGACACACAAACTCTGGGACCGGGTCCCAGAGACAAAGGAAGACCAGAAGCAAAAGAAAATGACCCTCGTGGAAGCAAATCCTGGAGTGAAACAAAGGAAACAAAAGAAACCAAGGGAAAAAGCAAAAGTGAAAAGGGGGACCCAACATTTTGCCTACAAAATGTAGGGACGGGTATGCAGGGCATAAAAAATGGTGACTATCTAGGATGAATGCCTTAGAGAATTTGAGAACTTCAAAATCTCTGGTTAACAAAACTAGAATTAATCTTTACTTGAAGCATTCTTCTTACAAGTGCGAGGCATCTGAGAAAATCTGGCTCATCAATGATTCAATCCATCGGTCTTTCCTCAGCTGTGAGGTGTGCTTTGAAAGAAAATCAAGCCGATGACTTCCAAGGGAAGCAAAGAGGAGGCACTGAGTATATCAAACCAAAGTCATCATATCTTGCACGTTCCCATGGATACCGGGATTCTCTATTCTTCAGTTATTTTCTTTTTCTTTCTTTTCTAGATGGGAAGACAGTACTCCTTTCACCATTAACCTTAAGCTTAGTTGATTTCAATGACAATACTTCTTTCACCTTACCATCTATCTTAAATTGATGAATAGAAGAGAACATTCTGGACCTAGGATATTTCTATGATTTTCAACTTGGTCAACAACTAGTGCAACCGATCTGCTCTCAAGGTGTTCGATTACTTGCCTCTTAGATTTTCTGTTAACTGATGTTTAAACTTTCAAGACGTGAATCTGATGAAGATTTCTCATAACCTTTTACCATCCTTACAAAATAACTTCTAAGTGCGAACCAATTCCACCATGCTAATAATAGATTTTGAATTCACCGAAATGTACAATGTACCATTCCAAAGACTAGATGTTATGCAAAGCATACTTGTCTACAAGAAGAAGACAACACGCTGGGAACCCTAAAAACAAATGCAAAACAAAAGAAAGCCAAAAAAAAAGGAAAAAATGAAAAGAAAAGGTGATCCCAGAGGATGGCTGATGAACTATTTACAAGGTGTTCGAAAGGAACACCGGGAAAGGTATTTACAAGCAAGAACTTTACATATGATACAAATTCAGATAAACTCATCACCTACCTCATTCAAAGTAGTGCTTGAGAAACTGCCCATTGACAGGAAATGGGATGACTTCTCTGGTCATAGTGTTGAGGTGATAAGTATTTGCCCCATAGATCTCAGCTATCAGATATGGTCTGATCCAGAGCCGTTGAAACTTGGTGTGCTTTCCCTTCTTTTCCCAGGCTTTGTCCCACAAGAGGACCAAGTCCAAAATTTGAAAGGCCTTATACTGGGCTCTTTGGTCAAACCATCATTTTACTACTGCTTGATGATGCGCAAAATGTTCAAGGGCTATGTCTCTTTTTTCATCCATTTGCACTAGGTTCAGGAGTTGAACCTCCACAATGTTGTCCTGGTTGCTAAATTCTTGCATAAACTGTAAGACCGGGATTTGTAAGTTGAATGGGGAATACTGGATTTTGGCCATAAAATAGGTGAAAAGGTGAAGTCCCCAGGGCTGCCTTTATTCTGATGTGATCTATCCAGAGAGAAAATCTAAGCTTTTGGTGCTAGTCCCGGGGGTTTTATTCTAACATATGTTTGATCACCTCAAGTAGTTTTTTGTTGGTAGATTCAGCCACACCATTACCCTGGGGGTAGTAGTTGCTAGAGAAATTTAGGGTGATCTTTCTTTCATAGGTCCATTCAAGGAATTGTGTCGAAAAAAATGTCAGACCATTGTCACACACTATAGCAAATGACATTCTGAAATAGGTGACTATGTTTTCTTTGAGGAATTTAATAACTACATCCGTCATATTATTTTTGCAAGGGATAGCCTCAGACCACCTGGTGCAATAGTCGGTAGCAATCAGAATGTATCGGTGGTTGGAATATGAGTTAGGGTTGATTTCCCTAATAAAATCAAATGCCCATTGGGTGAAGGGTCTAACTTTGAAGACCGGCTGCAAAGGCATGGACGGGTTTTGCTCATGATGTGCCGTCATTTGGCAAGTGTGACATCTCCTAACATGAGTGTAGACATCCTTAAATATGCAGGGCCAATAGTATCTAGCCTGGAGGATCTGATGGGTAGTGGCATCAGCTGAGCCATGCCCAGTTCCAAACTTCTTATGGAATTCTTTGATCATTTTTGCAGCTTGGTTCTGTCTACGCACTGGAGGTATATCCCTTCATAGTTTCTGCAAAAAAGTGTTCCATTTTTTTTATCATGAAGTGTGCACTTTTCAGCTGTAGGGTGCGACATTTGTTTGGGGGAAGTCCCTCCAGCCATCTATTATTCAATAATAAGTATACTAGGTTGGTATACCACGGATCTTGAGTGATGGACTCCACTGTATAAGTTTGGCATTCAATGTCTGAAGTTCGTTCTACCATCGCTCTGCATAGTCCTTGGCCTCAGACTATCTTCATGGGTTGCATTTCCAAATCATACTCTTGGAGGATGGCCATCCATTTCCCCCGTCGCTCACCCCGTTCACTTTTTAGGAGTAGAGACTTAGCAACCTGGTCTGGGATGATAGTGTGCACTTTACTCCAGAGAATGTAATGCTGAGATTTCTTCATAGTGCAGATGCGAGAAAAGGCCTTCTTTTCCAAAGATGAATACCAGAATTCATCATTCTTAAAGGGGAAGCTCATAAAAGCTATTGGTCATTCTTCCCCTTTGACCTTCTGGGTCAAAACTACCACGGTAGAATGCAGTGAAGAAAAGGAGTATATATGAAATGGGAGGGAATAGTCCGGACTAGCCAAAACTAGTTTCTAAACAATTGTTTGCTTAATTTGGGTGAATGCCCGCTTTGCTTCAAGACTCCACTCAATCTTTGTATCTTTCTTCATCATGTCATTGAGTGGTTTGAATATTTTTGTGAATCCACTAATGAACTGCCAGGAAAGGTTTATCTTTCTGAAGAAAGATCTCATTTCTTTGTTGTTGTCGGGCATTTGTAGATTCAACAGTGCTTCAACTCTCTTAGGGTCAATGGATATACCCTTCTTAGAGATGATATGCCCGAGTAGATTCCTTTTAGTGACCCCAAATATACATTTCTTAGGGTTGAGGGATATTCCATACTGGTGTCATCTCTCACAAATTTGGGTGAGGTGGGCAGAATGATCACGCCTGTCCCGGGAAAAGACAGACAAATCATCCATGTAGATGATTATACATTGGCTTACTAGGCCTTCGAACACAATGTCCATAGTCTTTTGAAATGTGGCCCCTGTATTGATCAGGCCAAAGGGCATCCTTCAATATGTGAATGTTCCCCACTTGGTGGTGAACATCATTTTGTCTCTATCTACATACTTAACCATGACCTAGTTATACCTGAAGTACCCATCCAAGAAGGACATCATTTGAGATTCGTTCACGATTTGCAATACCTCATCCAACGAGGGGAGAGGGTGATTATCCTTCTTAGATGCCTTGTTCAAATTGCAAAAATCCATGTAAAGGTGGATCTCGCCACTTTTCTTCCTCACAGGGATGAGGTTGGCAACCCACGTTGTGTGCCGGATGCGAAAGATAATCTGGGCTGACATTAATTTTTGAACCTCGTAATGAATTAGAGGCTCGATCAGTGGGTTTACCGGTCTTTTCTTTTGCCAAAAAGGCTTAGCATCTGGCTTCAGTGGGATGGTATGGGTCATGATAGATGTGTCATAGGTTTTCAGATCCTCATACCACCACTCAATTACATCAATGTATTCTCAGAGAACTGCGAGAATCTTCTCCTTCTCCTCTAGGGAGCAGGAGGTTCCAATATGCACAAATTTTTCTTCACCGGCTTGGCCGATGTTGATCTTTTCAAATTTTCCTCGCTCAAAGGAGGATGATATCTTCTCCCAGCCCTAGGGGTGACGGGTCCAATTCAAAGATACATTCTAGCACTACCATCCCCTCAGGGATGGTGGTGGTTGGTAAGTCTATGATCCCATCATCTTCTTCACCATGCCCGGTATCTTCATGATCTCTTTCTTTCACTATCTGATCCTCGAAAACACCAACATTGGGAATGAAGGCCAAGATATGATGATCATCCTCAAAGACCTGAAAGTGGGTGACATTATCTAGAATAGATGGGGTGGGGACCATCTCAAAAGAGAATTTCTAGATTTGGGAGCTAGCCATTGGCTCAAGGGTGCTAGCAGATACGACAAGGGCATCCAAAACATAGTTTCTTTTCTAGGGAATGAGTTCAATGCCAAAGGCATTAAAATATTTGATGAGGCTCCATACCCAGTTGTGGTATATGGTCATCCTTTTGTTGTGACAAGTATATTGGCTCTGGACCTGCTTAACGATCAACTCTGAATCACCCATCACCCTGAGGTGGGTGATTCCTGTCCTTAGTGTGAATATGTGTCAAAGGACCAAGGCCTCATACTCTATGACATTATTTGTGCGATTAAACTATAGCCTATAAGATGCGAGGAAGGATTTACCCCATGGGTTGATCAATTCCACTCTGGCCCCACAACCTTGTTTAGATTGGGACCCATTAAACTTCAGAGTCCACAGGTCACTGTTCGTTGTATGGGGTTGGGAACGCGAAGTGGCATTTGGATTGATTTTGGGAATGTTGGGAGGAGTTTGATCAGGCTCTGATGGCGCATGGGTGAGGTTTTCCTCCATAGAAGACTGTGGTTGGGATACCTAGACAAGTGACACTATGGGAGTACCGCCAGAATGATTACTAGGTCCAGGAAAATCCGCCTTGTGTTTCTTCTCCCAGTGGGCATTGGTATGGTAGGTAGCAGTGGAAATGCAAGGCTCACACTCTAATTTAGAATGTTTTTGATAATGCACTCGACACTAAGTTCCAGACAAGAGTGTAGAAGGAGCTGTTGTGATACCTTGTGAGTTAACCTCACCCCTTAGTTTTTTGTTCAGGTCCTGAATTCTCTGAGAGACTATGGGATCCTCCTCGGGGGTGAAATCAAATGTGAGAATCTTGAGGGGTCGGTACACCCCAGGGGAATTCTTAGAGAAAAGGACCTTTTTTACCCTCCCAACTTTGGAGAGGGCCTGCTTCATCTTGGGTTCACTTTCTACCCAGATCTGGTTAGACTGCCCCTCCCAGGGGAGCCACAAGTGGGCGAAGTCCGTGGAGAAATAACCATTAAGGGCCTTACCAATTCTGATTTAATAACATCCCATAAGTCTTGGGGATGTCCACCACTTGGATGTCTACTATGCTTGATATCTGGGGGTCTTGGATGAGCAGAATTTGGATGTTCTTTAGACCACCTACCATTTTTACAACATTTTTGTCCAACTGGACTACTGTGCCTTTGGATGGAGTAGGATGGAGTTTGAGCTTCTAGCATATGGATAAAGGCATGACATTTCTCAAAGCACCAAAATCTACCAAGCAATTGTATAGTTTCTTCCCTTGTATGTTTAAACCTAGTAGGAAGGGAGGATCCTCAATGTTTCCCCAGAAGACAGCGACATTGGCGTCGTCAAAAGTGACAGTCTTGGGTGGGCTGCTGATGACTTTCAGGTTTCCCAAGAGCTTCAGAAGAGACTTCTTCTACTTGGGATAGTTCAACAAAACCTCCATCAAGGTCATGGAGATGGTGGTTCTTTCCAACTCCTTTGTGATGTCAAACCTCCCCTCGGGGTATTATTGGCTTCCCTCGGCCAGATCCTTAGCTTGGTTAGAGCCAGACCCTTTCGGTGGGAAGAAGGGGTCAGTTGTGTTGTCTTAGGGAGGGGTATCCTTGGGAGGTGTAGGTGTGTAAATTGGTCCTTTACCATCCTGACTCTGAGTGTTTTAAGGAGTCCATGGGTTGGTGAAGGCATTGGCCTCAAAGGCTGAGATAGATTCATCAAAGAACCCCTATAATTTGGGTTCTTCTTCATCTTCTTTATCTGTCCCAAAGAAGATGCTCTCACAAGTGAAGGCACCGTGAGTGGGCTCTTGCGCTGATGTTTTCGGGGGAGTAGGATCAATAGGTTGCTATCTGTCCAACTGGGAGATCATGATGACCTTCTCTAGTGTGGCACAGTTAACCTCACAATGAGAGCCAGTGTCATGCAATCTACACCAGTTAGTCAGGGTCTGGAGTTCTGCGATCAACATGAAATGAGTAGGTCCAACACTGCCTTGAGTGGTGTTTTGGCTCGGAGGGGGACCTCCGATGTTTTCATTATTGTTCCATTGCTGTTGGTTGAGCTGAGACCCGTTGTTGTAGTTTCTTCCTTTGACATTATTATTTTGTTGGCCGGAGAATATATTCCCTCTCTAGGAATTGGGGCTGTGGGGCATAGAAGGCCCCACCTTCAGCTGTCCCATGTCCATAGTCAGGGAGGATGGCAATCGCTAGAGGGATTCAACCTTGGCAAACAACTGGGTGTTTGCATCATAATGTGACGATTATTGCTGTTGGTTCCCAGGGAAAGCGACAACAACTCCCATAGTCGAGGGCGGAAATCCTCTAGCCGCAGGCAACTGGAAGAAAGGTACTACGAAGGGTTTTGTAAATGGTTGTTTCATTTTCTACAGCTAGTTCCAGGAAATGAATTCTAGACCTAGTATTGTCTAGGTTTGTGATGGGTACATGTACTAGGCTTGCTGGTCTATCGACGGTGGTGGGTTCATGGCCATCACTAGGGAACCCATTGCCTAATTGGGGTTGTATCTCCCGGCGTAAGAAGTTCCCTCAGGGATCATGTTGAAAGGTGTGCTCTGCACAATCCCACCAGGAGATTTGTTCAAACCGCGGGACAACTCCAAGGCTAGGTTGTAAGCCTTCACCAGAGTATCCCGGTCATTGGGGGTGGTGGTTCTTCATAGGAGAGTGGCAACGAAGGGGTCCATAGCATTCAAGTAAGTTTGGATTGTTACATCTGTAGATGGGATGAAGGGGGCCGTGTACTACTTTAAGGCTCATTGGAACTGATGGTTAAATGTTGCAAGGGGTTTGTTCGGTTCCTTCCTAATGGATATAAATTAGATGTGGGACCATCTTGGGTCTACGTGTACATAGAAGGATGCCATAAAAGTGTCTTCCATATTCTACCAACTGCTGATGGAGTTGGCCGGCAAGTTAAGGTACCAGTTTAACTCATTCTGTCCCAAGGACAAAGGGAACATTTGGGTCACAATGTATTGATGTTGGATCTGGTGTTGGCTCATGGCATCTTTATATGCCTGTAGATTATCTTCTGTAGTTCATGAGCCTAAATTCTCATATTGGGGGAAGATCTTCTCCGGATGCAAAGGAAGATCCTTGGTAGCACCGGGGAACTGCCCCATGGGGGACCCAGTGTTACCAAAGTACATAGCCATTGGGGGTGTTGGATTTTGACTAGGTGGAGCGCTTGTCCCAGGATTGTCTGGGAGACTTTGGTGTTCTGAGATATAGTAGATTTGAAGATAATGTTGGCTGGCTTCTTAGCTTGCGAGGTCCACTTCTTTCAAGCAGGAGGCTCAAGTTCAAAAAACTTTCTAGGATTAGGGGATGATCTAAGGACTCTTTCAAATCATGCAGGTGAAAATGATCCAATCTCACTAAAGGTTTGATTCCTAAAAATACGGCTTGGGGAACCCTTAGGCACTGTAAAGTCTAAACCCTCCGAAGGGGACAAGCTCATGCCCTCCTTCTAGCACCAATTTCTATTGATGAGACTTTGTGACCGGTCCTCCAACAGATGTAAGTTGTCACCGGGTACCGGGGTACCGGTCAACTTTGCCTGTAAAGGTTTTCCAGGGAATAAATTATGAGAGTTAGGTCTCGACAGTGCGGGAGCTAAGTTGGGTGTGTGACTGTTTTGTTCGGGGGGATAGCTAGTTTTCTTGGCTCGTCTTCTCTGGGGATTTTGTTAGGTTAGGGTTTCCTACAAGCATCTGGATTATCAAACAAACTTCAAAAGATACGCCAGGGTTCAAGTGTATCCATTCTACTTATAGTTATGCAAATATATTTAAAACGTCAACCATGCTCTAATGAACTATACTAAATACTAAACATATACAGAACCAACGATTCATACATGTTCAATAGCAAGGGGAAAGATGTTGTTAATCTAATTAAAAATTAGAGAAAAGGACATCAGAAACATACAGCATAAAAGAGTATTAACTCAGAGATCAAGACACCAACAACATCATTGCAAGAATCCTTCATTCTTCATTAATAGTTTTCCAGCAAAATTGGTGTGTACATCAATAGTTCCAAGAGAGCATCTATCTACTAAGAACTACTAAGCATTGATCTCTACAACTACAAGAAATGAAATACTAAAATGCCATTACTATGGACTGCAAAATCATCAATTTTTTTGACCCTTGGAATGAGGTCAGACTTGTTATGTATACACATACTTGCCCTAAAGTTAACCTAATCTAACTTTACACAACAATAAAATACAATATTCGGTGGTTGGTAGTACTTGCACCACTTTACAACTACCTCAAAAAGAACAGAGGTCTGAAAAGTCAGAAGAATAAGACAAGAAGAGAGGTATGGAAGAATTAGTATCGAGAAGAGTGCTGGAGGGAGAAAAGAAGAAATATGATCTTTCCAGAGTTCGAGGCTACATGCCTCATTAATGTAATATGCGGCTCATTGTCTTTGATGCACCAGGAAGTTAATGTTGGGGCGGTGCCTCAGGAAGACCATTTGTCAAAACCATCCCTCGAGTTGACACATTCTATCAGGATCACCCACTTTCTGACCCTGTTATTAACTGCTAGATAGTGACCGGTTGGCTACGGGGAACCTGAACACGGGCCACCGAAAGAATACAAATTTTTTGGATCCGGGACTTTGAGATCTGGGAACTTACGCTCAAATAATAATGAATGTAAAAGAATGCACCCTTCTGGTGATAATCCCCAGAATCCCAAAACTTTTATTGCCCTTTACTTTTCTTAAATACCTCCAAAACTTGGCTGATTCCATCCTCATCTATGTCCTTAATGCTATTCCACCGGTTGTGGACAACTTCAAACTTTTCCTCAACTTCTTCGGCCCTGTTCCAGAATTCATCTACTAATTTTACGGCGTCATGAGCACAGAGCATCATCTTAGATATTCTTGATAGCTTTCCTTCGTCGAGGTCCCCAGCAGATTGATACATGGACTCCATTAGCTCATCATACTTACTGAGGACATAGTCCTATGGGGCGCACATTCCGATGGTGAAGGGGTCAACTTGTGACACCCTTATAATGAATGCTTTAAATAGGCCCAAAGGATACTGCACCACAATCACTTTCTCTCTTAGGGCCTTAACCAGTTGCTTGCATACCTTGATCTTAAGGCCAAGTCTGGACTACTATGGCCTCTTCCCTAGAGTTAAAGACTTCATCCAACCCAATCTTCCATCCTTCATATTTCTCTAAGTCTCCATCCCATAGGACAGCAGAGACGTCCACCTGATTCAAGAGATTGTTGATCTGGTAAAGATCTTGGAGCGACACAACTAAAAATTGCCTTACGACTATTATCTACTCCGTGATCCACCCATCTATAGCCTGGGCCTTTTTATTCATGGCCCTTAGAGTATCCATGTCACCCTGTGCAAGTGGTAGTCTGAAGGTGGAAGCTTCCAGGTGGATCTCGACCAGGGGCTATGTAACAACTGTCAGAAGTCCGAGGAGATTCTTGTTGTTTTCTCTTTCCTCCAACTTTTGGGCCTATTTATTATACCAATGGTTATTGCCTAGGTTGCCTCTTGTAGTAGGTCTAATTCTCCCTGCTTATCCCTTCTCCCCAGAGGTACTTCCATGATTGTATAATCTTCAACCCTTACCTCCATTGCATCTGTATCTATGGGAGGTGTTGCGATTGTCGCAACTATGCTTCCTTCTGGGCCAGTCAGAAGGGTATGGAAAGTCCAGGCCTTTTTAGGCTTCTTGGCCTCTGCATTTTGGGCCATCATTTCATCCAGGGAGAGTGGAACACCTGTTGCTACCGCTAGGACCTTTCTCTTTCTGGATTCCACTAGCCATTGGGGTGGTTGGGGTGGTTTTTCTGCCAAGGCCTAGGTGTTGGGACTCCCTTTGGAGTCTAGCGATGCATTCCTGGTATTTGCAGTGTCATCAGGATTTTTCTCCTTTTCCTGTTCCTATTCCTTTTCCTTTTCTTGCTCTCCGGGGGCCTCAGTCTCCTCCTTCCTATTCGCGTCCTCTTTTGTGATGTCCAAGATTTCTTCTCCCCCGGTATCAGCATCACCTGTATCATTGGGGATTTCCTCGTCCTTCTCAGCATCGGGTGAATCAACATTCATATCCTTGGGGATTCTCCCCTCATCTTGCTGTTGTTGTTCTTCTTCTTTGGCATTATTTTCTGGGATATCTTCCTCCATTGGAACATCTTCCAGAAGTGGTGGAGGCATTTGGCCTAGGTTTAGTGTTTGGGAGGCTATGATCACCTTGCTGAACATACTCCGGGGGGCATGGTCACCCAGAGTAACCAAAGGCATCTAGAGCATGATGATTAGGGGTACAGTTGATCACATGGGTCTGGTTTCCCTAGTTGGCAGTTTCCCATCTGTTGTTTTCCTTGGTTCTTTCTCAGTCTCCTGGATTGGTATTTCCTCCTGCTTGGGCTCCTTTCATGCTTCTTCTCAAAATTTATTCTCTAAGGCAGCTTCTTTCTCTGGGACCTCTTCTTTGGTGGGGATCTCTTCCTTTTCTTGGGTGGAAATTTATTCCACCACCTGATCTATTTCCCCATGCAGGTTCATAAGCTCATCCATCTCGAAGATATCTGTCATGCAGGGGAGAGACCTCTGTTATATCATCCAGTTCAGGAGAATCTGAATTGACCTCTACTAGGGGAAGGCTGGGTATACTGGGGCCCATGTCTATGCTTGGGGTAGGGTTTACCTTCTACTTCTTCTTTCTTTGTAGTGGGGCCTCGGCATCCAGAATATCTATAGACCCAGCCTTGGCAAATTTTTGCCTTCTCATTAGTGTTGCCAATGAAGGGGATCCCGTCGGGCGGACGGATCCCACTGGAGTTGCGAGGAGGTTGCGGGAAAGCTGGGCACTTACCTTCTGGCTTGTCAGCCATGATGCCTCCATCTGTTCTTAAATCTATGCCATCATGGGGAGCAGACCCTTGGGAGGCACTTAGGTCAGGGTACTTTCTTTCTCCTTCCCCTTTCTTTTGTTGGGTCTTGCGGCTTCGGAGGTCGAAGCGGACCCCCGCATAATTGGGCCTTTCTAGGTGCTCCTCAGACACACCCATTCAAAATACCTGTGACTGATGTCAATGATGGGAGGACTCACATCCTAAATTGTCAATTTCTCTAAGGTGTCCCAATCCACTAGAGGGAGATCTAACTTATCAATCCCCCATTCTTTGTACTCCGGGGCCTCTAGAGGCCCATCATCTAAAAAATCCTTTGGAAAACCCCGAAGGCCAAGGGCCTTCATCAAGCCTTTGGACATCCACAAATGCTGGCAGGCTTGGAGATCAAAACTGTCTTGGCAATCTACCCAGATATCTTCAATGTCATTTGTATGTGGCTCGAATGCCTAGGGCAACACCATTGCTATCTTTCCTAGCGGATCAAAATCACTTCTGGTATGGTGGAATTCCACCAGTCTGAGACTCTTTAGTTCATTGTTGGCCTCCTTTGTTGTGGGAAGGCTGCAATAATAGTTCCCAGAAGAGATCAGGAATGGGATGTTAATAACCTTCTTTACTATGAAGAGGGCATGCAGCGCCAGAATCTGTCTGCAGTACTCCAAAAGAATGATTCTATCCCCACAATATCTAGGGAGTATGTAGGGTTTCCTAGAGAAGCTAGTCAACCAAATGTATGTATGGTGCTGGAATTGAATGAAGTAATTACCGTAAGTACTCACCAGGTTCATCACCTCTTGCAAACATTGGTACCCAGTGTCCTGATTAAGTGTCAAAATGTTATGGTAAACGAACACATTGTTTACCTAGCAAAAATTAGGGAAGCTAAGTTCCCACTAGACTTGGGGTTAATGATCCTATGGCACCAACTAGCCGGGCCCATTCCCAAGAATTCCCATTGTCTACAAAACCCAAGAAGTGGGTCTCTGTTGGGCTAGTGCCCATAGTACATAGGATGTCATGTAGAACTTTGAAGTCTGGAGTACGCTCTTTAGCTACGCGTCCACATGGTTAGCGATGATAGTTAGCCAGTTGAAGGTCTGACTATGAGTGGTGATGCAGTAGAGAAAGTAGTACATCCATGCCAAAAATTCCCAGGCATGGGGCTCTCCAAAGAGCCTACATAGAAATATAATCCCTACCTAAATACATTCTTTAAAATCCCCATGGGGAATTTCCAGCTTCATCTTTTTATAGTCTCTTCTTGGGGACTTTAGCTAGTGAGTGTTGAGATGTTGCCACAAGAGAATGGAAGCTTCCCTGAACTCCTTCAATGATGTGGACTGAGAGAGAATAATGGCTCCCTTTAACTGGGGAATCCCCAACCTTGAAGCAAAAGTAGCCGCATCTAGATTGACGATGGGAGCCGGATAGTGCAGTGGCCGAAGATCAGCGAGAAAAACAACCTACGTGGGGGCATTGTAGAGCATTTCTAGTTGGATTATTAGCTCCAGTGCTTGCAATGAATAGGGAAAACTCACAGCCTTGATAATTTTGGAGGCGACCATGTATTTAGCCATATCATCTCTGATGGTCCTCTGTTGGTATATGGCTTGGACCAAGCCCTGCATCTCAGCCCATAGTCCAGGCTCTATGTCTATTTTTTCTTGCAACTTGGAGTCCACCTTGGACCCCACAAGAACACCCTCCCTCGGGTACTTGGAGGTTAGTGGTAGTTTGGCCAGCATCTTTTCGGCCTTAGTTTTCATGGTTTCCTGAGTGGAGGTACTTAGAAGCTCTAGACTATCAGGAGGAGTGATCACTTCAGACATTTTGATCGAGCTATCTGCAACCTACAAAATTGGTGAAATCTTAATACATAATATTATATAAAAAATATTTTAGGGACTCCAGGGAATTCACCACCATTTTGTACTCGTCCAAAAGTATTAGCATGCATCAAAATCCCATAATATCAAAGTTAGTAAGGATTGGATTTTGATCAACACCTGGGGCTCCAGGGAATTAGTTTTGGTGACACAAATGGAATGAAGACCCAGGGGTTTCCCAGCACCCAGAGTCTGGAGAAACTAGCTTTTGTTGATGCGATTGATAGTGAGCCGTACTTGGCTGAAATGGGTCATCACGTGGCTACGTGACAGACTGCGTAAAGGATTTTAATAGCGACAAGTGGGCTGACACAGGGGAAGTAAATGCTAGATGGGATGGGATTTGAATTCTTGTTTGTGGGAAATTAATCCCACTATTAAGATGACATGACATGAGAGAGAGAAAACTGCCATGGCTCGAATAGGCAAGGTGCTGAGTTTGAACCGTAGCGAATACCTCTCTGACTAGCTTGACAATTTGGTTTGGACGTGAGGGAGGGCGATGAGCTCGCCAAAAATGGAAGGAAATACATGGGGAATACATATTTACAGAGGGCTGAGGCACGGCAAGGGCTGAAGCACCACTCACAGGCCAACCAAAAACAAGCATATATACATCTATTTATAAGAGGCTACACCATTAATGTACATAATATACATAAATATTTACCCTATCATACAAAATATACAAATGCTAAACTAAACTACAACCGCATAGAGGGTGAACAACCCTCTGGCAGAGCCAACCCACTGATGGGAGGTGACAAAAAAGCCAACACAAAGACATGAAAAAACAAAAACAAAACAAAAAACCAAGGGAGACAAAAGCAAGAAAACTAGAAAACCATTAACTAGAAGGAAGAGAGCCGAAAGGCCTACCTGAAAACATGGGGAATGCAGAGGGATCAAGTACGAGAGGTTCTCTGCAACTAGTTCACCTGGAACTGACTGTGAACACTCCACTACCTACTGCTTGTTTGAACGTTGTTAATTACCAAAATAAATTTGCACATAATTGCTTTGAATCACCTTAATCACTTTGGTAATTTCTCTAAGTATTTTGATCGCAGTAAATGTGAAAATGACAAGTGAAACCAATTTATACCCCTAGGGTAAAACATGTTGCATTCCTTCCCCAAACTCTAGAAAAGGAATACCTCCAGACTCCAGGCTCGGGGATTCCATGCAGTCACACCTTCCAACAAAAGAAGACATGATGGCAGAAAATCCCAGAGTCTGGGATCTGGACGACTCAAAAGGACACACAAACTTCAGGACCGGGTCCTAGAGACAAAAGAAGACCAGAAGAAAAAGAAAACGACCCTTGCAGAAGAAAATCCCAGAGGGAAACAAAGGACACAAAATAAACCAAGGGAAAAAGCAAAAGCAAAAAGGGGGACCCAATATTTTGCCTACAAAATGTAGGGATAGGTATGTAGGGCATAACACTCGTGTGTTATTCTTCCAAAATTCTTCAATCATGAATTTTAAAGCTTCAACAATTGATTTATCATTCCGTGGTCATCTACAAGGAAATGCCCAAAACTCATTGTTATTCGGATCTTCCACTCTTTGACACCTTCCCACATCTCTCATTAGAGACTTTCTGCTTATTTTCAATGCTTTTCTTGTCTTTCTAACCAGTCGAGATTTCTTCATTTGAGTGCTTACTATTGTTGATGTAAGTTCACATCGTGTGACATTACTATCTTTTGTGCGTGATATAGAACCCACACTATGATATGCATTCATTAGATTCTTTACAATATATTTTTCACTTGACTCATCCATCATTCTTAGCCCAAGAATCTTCACGATGGGCCTAAATTTTAGATTTCTCATCATTTGAACAAATAGCTGACATCTTCATGTCATATTTAAATTCTCAAAAAATAATCTCCAAATAGGGATAGCATATCTTTGACAAGTACGCTCGGGAATCTTGCCAGGTATTTTTTGTAAAATGTTAGTATCAATATCAAAAAATATTTTGGCTTTCCGTAAACAATTCTAGGAGGTGTTTTCAACTGCTGAGTGACCTCAACATTATGAACATCAACAACATTTGTGTCAATTATGTACCTTCAACCAAAGATGATGTGCCTTCAAATTGAGATGTGAAAGATGGATCCTCACCAACTTGAGATGTTAATGGTGTGCCTTCAACATGAAACGATGTTGTGCTTACACCTTCGGATGTAGATAATGGTGTGCCTTCAAGATGATACAAGGGTGTGTCTCCAACATTGGATGGTGATGTCTCTTCAACTTGGGAGCTCATAGATGATGTGCCCACATATTCATAATTCAATTGTCTTGTTGCACACAAGTTTCTCATTCGTTGCCTTTTTGTTTCCAATTCCAATTCTCTCTTACTTTCTATCGATGTTTCATGTTCCTTATCCAAAGGAAAATCTTCTTCTATGGTATGCATTTTTTTGTGTTCTTGAAGTTGTTTCATTCTTTCCCTCTTCTTCTCTTTGTCTCTTTCATGTTCTTCTGGTGTTAGAGTCTTTTCTCATTTCCTTGGCATGATGATGATTTCTACATATGAATTCATTACAATTTTCAAATTATTATATCAATCTATTACAAGAAGTGAAACTTTATAATATCAATCTGAATTATATTAACTCAAAATATAATAGAAATATATGACAAATTATAATATAAATCTTTTACAATATGTCAAATTATTTCTTTAACAAATCCATATCATAGCAATTATAAACAAAAAGACTCTTTATTCACAATTCACATGTAAAAAATAAAAAACTTACCTCAATGGATCAATTTTGGTGAAGAATGATTGACTTTTGCACTTCGATGTTGATTTTTGAAGAAAAATGTGTTGCAAATTGATAGAATATACTTTTTTGTGATCTTCAACACCATGAAAAGCGAATATTTGTCGAACAAACTGTAGAAATTAGACAATAACAGTTAAAAGTGGGCCTCTTTCACATGTTTCTTACCTTTGTTACCATTTTTTGTGTTCTTAAATAGCGCGTACACGCTATAGCACGTGTGCGCTATAGGGCATGAGTGATATAGGGCGTATTCCCTATGTTAGATACATAAAATAACAAAGAGAGTGAGGGGGTAACGAGAGAGAGAGAGAGAGAGAGAGAGAGAGAGAGAGAGAGAGAGAGAGAGAGAGAGACACACACACACACACAAAGAGAGTGAGGAGGTAACAAGAGAGAGAGAACTCTCTCTCTCACACACACACACACACACTATCTAATCTCTCTCCTCGTTCTCACCTCTCTCTCTCTATTGCCCTCCCCCACCTTCTCACTCTTTGTATCTCCCTCCCTTAGGGATTGTTTATGGTTTACATAACGCGTATGCGCTATAACGCGTGTGCGCTATAACATGTGTGCGCTATAACGTGTGTGCGCTATAGCACATGTGCACTATAATGCATGCAGCTATGTAAACCATAAATTTGCATAACGCACATGCCCTATAGCATGTGCGCACTATAGTGTGTGTGCACTATAGCGCGTGTGCACTTTGAACGACATTGAATTTTAGCAAGCCTAAGGCTTAGATTTTCCTTGGAGTTCCAACCCAAAGGCTTGGAGGATTCAAACAGGTCTGAGACGTGTTTTCCAACAAACCTAGGAAAAATATCATTTTTTCTTGTGTGCTCCTCGTCAGGTTTGCACATGGTTCAATAATGATAAAATCAGACAACGTGATATTGTAGATCTCTCTGATAGCTATCTAACCATGTAATTTATTTTGAATTCTCATTATCTTAATCTTTTAATCTCCAATTTCTTTTCTAAGTATGTATGATTTTTTTAAAAAACCAACGTGTATTCATTTGGGCTTAGATTTTGGCTCGTTCATCGAATTTAAAGAAAAAATTACATTTTCAGAAACTAGACTCCATTCTACACACTTTAAAAAAATAAGTTTTTCTTTTCAATTATTTTTCAATGATTTCTAGGGGGAGCACACAAAAGTTTCACGATTTTAGGATGTGTGCACTTTGGAAAATGGCAAAAAATCACACTTTCATCAAAAAATTAGTAGAAAAACCTGGGATAAACTAGGTGGTGTTAGCTAATTTCTCACCGGAGTAATTATTTAAAAAATATATATATATAAAATTTTAGGGGGAGCACACGAGACGCTATGTTATGTTTTTTCATAAAAAATAGGACCACTTTTTGTGCTCCCCCTTTTTGAGGGCCTTAATCTCCACCATTTCTAAAATAAATTAGTAGTTTAGAAACTACATTCAGAGTAGAACAACTCTTGTTTTTGTCACATTTTAAAAATTTGAGTGTAGCTATCCTCGATTTCTCATTCAAGTTCAGATTTTTTTGATTTCAGAAAAAAAGTGGCATCTTATACCCACTTTTTGGTTCCCCATCTTTGTGCACTTACCCTACTAGTGAAAGATTTCATAGTTGTAAGAGTGATCTTGAAGAGCTATATGATGAAGATGAAAAGAATGAAACTGATTTTGAAGCTTTAATGGCTAGGAGGCTACCGAGAGGTAAAGGCAAGTATAGAGGTAAGATACCTTTGAAGTGTTTTACATGCAATAAGATTGGTCACATAGCTTCTAATTGTCTTGACAATATTGAGAAGAAAGATAACAAAGATAACAACAAGAGTGAGAACAGATTCAGAAGATTCAGATAATTTAAGAACAAAGGAAAGAAATTAAGCTACATTGTTGAAGAAGGACCATTTAATGATGACATCGATGAAGAAGAAGAAGTTATCTATGTTGCTATTAAAGATGAGTCTGATGAAGAAATGTATGTTGAAGAAAAATCCCTAATCTCACAAGTAAGAAAAAATGATACATGGGTTATAAACAACGGTTGCTCACACCATATGATTGGTGATACTAATAAGTTTATTACCTTGAAAGAGAATAATGATGGTAATGTTAGATTTGGAAATGATGCCCCATATCCTATAAAGGGAAAGGTGTTAGAATGAATTCAGAATAACTGAGAGGGGCGGTGAATCAGTTGTCCTCAGGTCTAGATGAACCAAATTAAACTTTATACCACTTTGAACAACTCAGATCTGCTTGGCAGCAATAGAATAAATCAACAACATGCATATACATTGTTACTATTCAAATGTAATAAGCTTGTAGAAACTTAATAGTAAAACACAACATAAACATTCACACAAGTTGACACCAGTATTTGACGTGGAAATCCAATTTGGGAAAAACCACCAATAACATGCTATCAAGTTTTCACTCTTCTGAAGTGAGCTCTATTAGGAGCCAACCCTATTAAAGGTTACAAAACACATTGCTAAATGTGACCTAGTTAAAGGATTTAATCACCCTGTTAGGATTGGCCTTGTTAGAGGACTTAAAACATTCCACCTAAATGTCACCTTGCTCAAAGGATTTAAATAATGATTGTTAGGTCAACCTGGTTAAAGGATTTTGATTGATACAATGGTTAGAAATTAATTAGTAGGTGTGATCTGATACATACAACTTGCTTTGTAAATCCAGATCCAATTCATCTCTAATGCTAATTCACTAAGTGGCCTTAAACTCTCTTTTCAGTCTTTAGATCTGCTTGGAAATCAGTCAAGCAATCACTCTCGCAGCTCTCTGCTTCTTTGTTCATCCTTCTCTGCTACATCATACCAATCAGTCAATTAACTATGAAATCCTTGTGCATACGCATCATACTCATGAATAACCCCTTGAGGTTATCATATACCTCTTCATCTAGGTCAGATAAATCTTTTGCTACTTAATCAAGATTGTAGATCTTAGGTTAGGTCAGATCCAATGGATCTTTCCATCTTTACATTTAATTTGCTTCTCCAAAGAAATCACTAATTAAATCTTTGATCCATGCATTAATTACAATTACCCATGCATTTAAATAGCGTGGACCAATCATGCTTATCCTTAATTAAATTTACATATCCCAATAAAATCAATTATGTCGGCCAGAGATCTCAAATCTCAACAATTACCAAAATACTGTTGCTCGGCCAACACTGTGTTCTTCCGCTTAGTCATCACTGGTTTCCTCAAAAATTAACTGGCGCTTGGTCATCACAGACTTTGCTCAGCATAAACTATTCTCAGTAAACTATCATCAAAAGATAAACAACACATTACTTTGCCAATGTGCCAACTGATCAAATACCCTTGTGATTTCCCATAACTCAACCATTCCACTTGGTCTTATTGTTAAATCTTCTTCATTAATCAATAGATATGGTACTCAAATAGATAGAAATAGTCTCACCATTTAAGGTTTGATATCAATGAAAAAACAACAATTGTTTCCATTTTAACTTCCCAACAATCTCCCTCTTTGGCATTAATGGCAACACTAAACTTTAAAACAATAATTTTCCAACTATAGTTACCATACAATCTGAAAAGTCTACCTGTGTTCCTTGATATGAACAAATCTTCATTAATGTCTTTAGCTTCATTCTGATTCTCATCTTGTAAAACATTTTTCCCTCCGTGTCTGTAATTACATTGAAATCTTTCTGTGTCTGTTCATGTTCATCTGTAGACTCCCTTTTTCAGTAAACTTCTCTTTTTATCTCTAAGTATAGTAAACATCTCCCTTTTTCAGTAAAATTCTCCCTCTTTGACAACAATGCCAAAGACATTGACATCTTCATCATACAGATTCTTCTGTTCTAAACTTTGTATCATGTTGTTACTGTCAATTTTCTTATGACTGATCCTCTTTTCTATCCTTGTCTGTTTTTCACAGCTTTAGGCAACATCCTAAAGTGTGACTGCCTATGCATCAATGTGAAAAATATTCTGAATATAACATTTGATGCAACAATATCATTTTGAAATAATTAGCCTCAGTTAGGGGAATCACCCCTAATTTACCTCACAGATACTCATGAGCATCCTTGGGTAGTTCCTTTGTAAATATGTCTACTAACTGTTCCTTTGTATTCACATATTCCAATCTCACTTCCTTCTTCTGAACTAGCTCCCTCAAGTAATGATACTTGATAGCTATATGATTTGTCTTGGAGTGCATCATAGGGTTCTTAGAAATATTAGTGGCACTCATGTTATCACCATATATGACAACTGGTTCTGTGATCTCTTCTTTCATACCTTTCAATAGTATCTTCATCCACACAATATTAGAATAATTAACTACTGCTGCTACATACTCGGCTTCAACTATAGATTGTGAGGTGCAATTCACTTTCTTGCTTGTCCATGAAACTAATATTTTTTCTAAAAGAAATGCTCCTCCTATGGTGCTTTTCCTATCATCCACATTTCCAGCCCAATCAGAATCAGTATAGACTCTAAGTTCAAACTTGTCATTCTTTTTGTAATACAGACCATAGTCATATGTTCCTTTCAAATATCTCAGAATTATTTTTACTGCTATCATATGAGTTTCCTTGGGATTGGCAGAAAATCTCACAACAATACCAACAACCAGTGCAATATCAAGTCTTCTGTGCACAACATATTGCAGGTTTCCAATCATTGATCTGTAAAGTGTTTGATTCACTTCTTTTGTATCATCATTTTTTGTTAAATTTTGTCTAGTAGCCATGGGTGTACTTACTAGTTTTGAATCTTCCACTCCAAAAGTTTTTAGTATCTCCTTGACATATTTTGATTCTATAATATAGATACCATTCTTCATCTGATATATTTGTAAGCCAACAAATTTTTTTTATCTCACCAAACATAGACATCTCAAATTCAGTTTGCATCTCTTTTGTAAATGCTTGGCATAACACATCTTGTCCAGTAAATATAATGTCATAATTTTTTTTTTCAGCCAATAAAGTACCTTTACATTGCTCCGTCTTCAAATACAGATTGATGTTGTCATTGGTTCTTGCAAATCCAATATTTATCAAATAATTGTGTAATCTCTCATACCATGCTCTTAGTGCTTGCTTCAGTCCATATAGTGCTTTATGTAATATGCAAACCATGTTCCTCTTACTTGGGTCAACAAATCCATCAGTTTGTTCAAAGTAAACTTCTTCTTCTAATATCCCATTTAGAAAAGCTGACTTTACATCCATTGGATAGACTTTAAAACCTTTGTAGGATGCATATGCAAGTAATGTTCTTACTCCTAATCTTGCAACTAGGACGAATGTTTCTTCATAATCAATTCCTTCCTCTTGTGCATAACCTTTGCATACCAGTCTAGCTTTGTTTCTTGTTACCTCTCCATGTTCATTTAGCTTATTTCTGAATACCCACTTAGTACCAATTACATTTTTTTCATTCGGCCTGGTACAAGTGTCCAAGTCTTATTCTTCTCAATCTGTACAATTTCTTCATTCATGGAGTGTATCCAATCTTCATTGTCTAAAGCATCTTTTACTATTTTAGGCTCAAAATCACATAACAAGCATGTATCCTCTCTCAACTTACTTCTTGTCATAACTGTAGAATTCTTCGATCCTATGATTTGATCAGGTTTATGGTTCCTTCTTACATACTTTTCTAGAGTAGGTTCTTGTCTTGCTTCAAATTGATCATTCACGTTTAGTTCAGGTTAATTTTGTGACTCAGCATCTCCATCAGATAGCTCGGCAATTACCTCTTGTTGCCCGACAACTTCATCCTGTGACTCGACAAGTGCTAGCTGTTGCTCGGCAAGCTCTTTCTCAAGTTTAGGTAATTCACTAGAATCTTCCTCATCCATATAGATGAATGATCTGTAACTTTCGGGCCTGATTGCTTTCAACTTCATTTATTTCTTCATATTCATCAATTCTAATGTTTGGACTTTCCACAATTTTTTTAATGTTAGAATTCAAACACTTGTATGCTTTTCTTTTAGTTGAATAACCAAGAAATATGCCTTCTTCACCTTTAGCATCAAGTTTTCCATTTCTGTTATCCTTCAGTATGAAACATTTGCTTCCAAAAACTTTGAAATATCTTACATTAGGTGCATACCTATACAATAGCTCATAAGGTGTAGCATTAGTACCTTTCTTGACTTCTACTCTATTTAGAGTATAGACTGCTGTACTTATGGCTTCTCCCCAATATTTCTGTGTAACATTTTTCTCCTTCATTAGTGTTCTGGCACAATCCATGATAGATCTGTTTCTTCTCTCAGCAATACCATTCTGTGGTGGTGTCCTAGGTGCCGACATCTATCTTTTTAAACTCATTAGAAATAAACTCACCTCCTCTGTTAGATCTTAAATATTTTAGGCTTTTACCTGTCTCCTTTTCAACTTTTGCCAAGTACCACTTAAATAACTAGAATGCATTAGACTTTTCTTTAAGAAACATAACATTCATTATTCTTGAGTAATCATCAACAAATAGAATAAAGTACCTATCTCCACAGTAACTTTTCTCACCAATAGGACCACAAAGGCCAGTATGAACCAATTCTAGAATTCCCTCAGAAGTACAAGTCTTGCTTTTGAAACTAGATTTAGTCATTTTTCCTAATTGACATTGCTTACACATTGCATTTTTCAGGTTTCTTCAACTTAGACAGCCCTCTAACCTTTTTCAATTTGCTTGTGCTTACCAAGTTATCAAAGTTTACATGAAACAATCTTTTATGCCATAACCAAACATCATTATATTGTGCAAACAAGCATGTCTCATTAGCTAAGTCCAGATATAACAAGTTACCTTTTGTTTTCTATCCACTTCCAACTAATTCTCCAGTGGCATCATAGATCTTTGCCTTCTTGTGATGGAATTCAACTCTGTAACCAGAAGTATTCAGCTGTGCAACACTCAATAAATTATAGTTAAGGTCATCAACCCAATATACATTGTCACATCTGATTTTTTCAATCAAGTTAATTGATCCTTTCCCTTTAACAAGACATGGTGCATCATTACCAAATTTAACATAACCACCTTTACACTGATCTAAGGTTTCAAATTTATCTTTATCACCAGTCATGTGATGTGAACAACCACTATCAATAATCCAATGATCACCTTTACTAATATAAGAAATTAATGCAGTTTTCTCATCATCATTAGAATCATCTTTCATAGAAACATACACAACTTCTATATCATTTTCATCAGATTTGTCAGTTTTACTGTCAGAAGCTTCTTCATCTATATAACAAGATTTCTTACCTTTGTCTTTGTAATCTTTGTACTTTCTAAAGTCTCAGTCATCCTTTCTGTATTTGTACTTGTTGTCCCTTCTCTCATCTTTATCATTCTTATCAGGTGATCTTGCAGAAATATGACCTACTTTGTTACATGAAAAACAAATGATAGAAAGTTTACCTTTAAATTTTCCTTTTCCTCTAGATAGTCTTTTTTCCATGAGTGCCTCAAGTTCTTCTAGATCATCATCTGTGGTGTCGCTGTCACTGTTCACACATTTCTTTTTTTTCTTTGATTTGTTAAGGACCAACTGGGATCTGAATGCAGATTCAATAGCTTGCGGGGTGTAGTTATCAAAATTTGACATCTCAAATGTAGTAAGTCTTCCTACCAGACCTTCCAAAGTCAAATTATTATTAGGAGTACATCTTAACTCTTGAATTGCAGAGACTCTAATAGCATAAATAGGAAGAAATTTTCTCAGTACCTTTCTCATAATGGTGTTATCATCAATTGTTCCCTTATCTCCTCTAATAGAATTTACAACTTCCTTTATCCTACCATAATATTGAGCTATATTTTCTCCTTCTTGCATTTTCATTTCATCAAACTTACCTCTTAAACTTTCAGATTTGGCTCTCAGCACATTTGTATCTCCTCCATAGATGGTTTCAAGGGAATCCCACATCTATTTTGCATTTGTACAGTTCTTTTTGTCTTGAAACTCATGATAGTTCAGAGATGATGCAATCTCCAACATTGCTTGATTGTGTTCTTGCTTTTCTCTTAACTGTGCAGCTGTGACAGTTGCAGTGGGGGCTACATAATCATGTTCAACATAGTGCTTAGCAGAATCACCAATACCAGCCAGATGCAATTTCATCAAACTCTACCATGCAGGGAAATTATCTTTGTTCAAATTCGGTACCTCCTTTTTATACATCTTGATCTTTTGCTCCAAGTACCTTCAAACTGCTTTTAAGAGACCAAAGCTCTGATACCAATTGTTAGAATGAATTCAGAATAATTGAGAGGGGGGGTGAATCAATTATCCTCAAGTCTAGATGTACCAAATTAAAATTTATACCACTTTGAACAACTCAGATTTGCTTGGCAGCAATAGCATAAATCAACAACATACATATGCAGTATTACTGTTCAAATGTAATCACCTTGCAGAAAATTAACAGTAAAACATAGCATAAACATTCACACAAGTTGACACCAGTATTTAACATGGAAACCCAATTTGGAAAAAACCACCAATAACATGCTATCAAGTTTTCACTCTTCTAAAGTGAGCTCTGTCAGGAGCCAACCCTGTTAAAGGTTACAAAACATATTGCTAAATGTGACATGGTTAAAGGATTTAATCACCCTATCAGGAGTGGCCTTGTTAGAGGACTTAGAACATTCCACCTGAATGTCACCTTGCTCAAAGGATTTATATAATGACTGTTAGGTCAACCTGGTTAAAGGATTTTGACTGATACAATGGTTAGAAAGTAATCAATAGGTGTGATCTGATACATACAACTTACTTTGCAAATCCAGATCCAATTCATCTCTAATGCTAAGTCACTAAGTGGCCTCCATTCTCTTTTCATTCTTCAGATCTACTTGGAAATTCATCAAGCAATCACTCTCGTAGCTCTCTGCTTCTCTATTTAGCCTTCTCCGCTAGATCATGCTAATCATTCAATTAACTATGCAATCCTCTTGCATACACATCATACTCATGAATAATCCCTTGAGGTTATCATATACCTCTTCATCTAGGTTAGATAAATATTTTTTCTCTTAATCAAGATTGGAGATCTTAGGTTAGGTTAGATCCAACGGATCTTTCCATCTTTCCGTTTAATTTTCTTCTCCAAAGCAATCACTAATTAAATCTTTGATCCATGCATTAATTACGGTTACCCATGCATTTAAATAGTGTGGAACAATTGTTCTTATCCTCAATTAACTTTACATATCTTGATAAAATCAATTATGTCAGCCAGAGATCTCAAATCTCAATAATTACCAAAATACTACTACTCGGCCAACACTATGTTCTTCCACTCGGTCATCACTGGTTTCCTCAGGAATTTACTGGCACTCGGTCATCACAGAATTTTCTGGCATAAACTGTTCTCAGTAAACTGTCATCAAAAGATAAACAACACATTACTTTGCCAATGTGCCAACTGATCAAATACCCTTGTGATTTCCCATAAATAAACCATTCCACTTGGTCTTCTTGTTAAATATTCTTCATCAATCAATAGATATGGCACTCAAACATATATAAGCAATAGTCTCACCAGTTAAGGTTTGACATCAATGAAAAAATAACAATTGTTTCCATTGTAACTTTCCAACAAAAGGTTCTATAATTATGCTGAATAGTACTAAATGTGATGATGTGTATTGGGTTGAAGGTTTTAAGTACAATTTGTTGAGTGTGACACAGTTGAATAATACAAGTCACCAAATGGAATTTCGAAACAAGAAGGTTAAAGTATTTGATCAGAAGGGAAGTTTGATTGGCACTGGAGAACAATCTAAAGGTAACTTATTCTACCTTGATACATCCATAAAGAGTTGTTTGTTTGCTAAGATTGAATATGTATGACTATGACACAAAAGGCTTTGTCATGTTAACTTTGACAACTTAATCAAAGTGGGTAAGAAAAATAGAGTAAGAGGTCTACCAAATCTAGACAAACCTGGGAATGTGATGCACATAAGGGATGTCAAGTTGGTAAGATGACTAATCTAGCTTTACAAGAAAATATTATACTACACAAGGTATTTTGGAGTTAGTACACACCAACTTATGTGGTCCCATGAGAACACAAAGCTACTATGGAGATAGATACTTCATATTTTTTGTTGATGATTATTCTAGAATGATGTCGGTTATAGTTCTAAAATAAAAATTTGATGCATTCCAAATTTTTAAGTGGTACAAGGCTACAGTTGAAAAAGACACAGGGATACAAATAAAATATCTGAGATTTGACAGAGGAGAGTTTACTTCTGATGGATTTCAACTCTTCTGCAATGAACAAGGTATAAAGAGGCAGATATCTACATCGAGGATAGCATAGCAGAACAATATAATTGGAAGAAGAAACATATCCATTATGGATTGTGCTAAAACATTGATGATTGAGAATGACATTTCTCAAACCTTCTGGAGAGAAGAAGTTAGCACTGCCACCTATACACTTAACCAAGTATAGCTAAAGAAGGGAACTAACAAGACACCTTATGAGATCTGGTATGGACACAAATCGAATGTAAGTTACTTCAAAGTATTTGGAAGTAGGTGTTCTATTCTTAAAGATGCAAGAGATGGTAAATTTTCCTCTAAAGGAGATGAAGGAATATTCTTGGGATATTCTACTCAGATAAAAGCCTACAAATATTTGAATAAGAATACTAACAAAATTATAGAAAGTGCAAATGTGAGGATTGATGAATTTGCAGAGAAGAATGATGAAGACAACAAGAAGGAACCCATTGATTATCAAAGATTTATTTATGTACAAAATGAGATTCCTAACACCTTACCGAAAGCACAAACTAAGGAAGAAGATGAGCAAAGAGAGCTTCCACCGAATGATGGAAATGAAGAGATACTACCGGCTACCGAGTCTGTGTTGGCAAAGTATGTGAAGAGACAAAACTCACCGAGTAAAATCATTGGAGACAAGACTGCTGTAGCTCTTACAAGAAGCAAGGTAAGAGAAAACACATGTTTAATATCTAAATTTGAACTGAGAAAAGTAAAATATGCGTTAGAAAGTGAAGATTGGATGAAAGCAATGAAGGAAGAGATAGATCAAATTCAAAAGAATAATACATGGACTTTGGTACCAAGACCAAAAGATAAGAATGTAATTTTTACTAAGTGGATTTTCAGAAATAAGCTGAATGAGAATGGTAATGTAATCATAAATAAAGCAAAATTAGTTTGTAAGGGGTATGCACAAGAAGAAGAAATAGACTATGGTGAAACTTTTGCACCTGTGGCTAGATTAGAAGGAATTAGAATTATACTAGCATATGCGACTTATAAGGGATTCAAAGTTTATAAAATGGATGTTAAGTCTGCATTTCTTAATGGTATTCTTGAAGAGGAAGTATATATTGAACAAGCTGAAGGATTTGCTGAGAATACTAACCGTGACATGGTATGTAAATTGCACAAAGCACTGTATGCTTGAAACAAGTACCCCGAGCATGGTATGAAAGATTACATTCATATCTAATCAAAATAGGATTTGAAAGAACTAGTGACAACAACAATTCGTATATGAAATGTGACAGTATTAACAAAGTTTTAATTGTTGAGATATTTTTTGATGACATTATCTTTGGAGGCAAGGACACATTATGCAAATCTTTTGCTGAGGAGATGAGAAAGGAGTTTGAAATGTCTATGATTAGAGATATTAAATTCTTTCTTGGAATACAAATTCAATAGGTAAAGGATGAGATCTATATTACACAATCAAATTATATCAAGGAGACCCTAAAGAAGTTTGGTATGGGTGACTCAAGACCTGTTGGAACACCGATTGTTACTGGCTGCAAGCTATCTAAAGAGGATGAGTCAAAAGAAGTCAATGGGACACTCTATCGATCCATGATTGGTAAGTTGCCAAATGTAATGCACAACAAATTTGATATTTCTCATGTAGTAGGGATTGTTGCAAGGTTTTCTTACGATCCAAAGGAAACATATATGTCTATGGTGAAGAGAATTTTTAGATATCTGAAAGGAGCTGAGGATTTCAGCCTACTATACAAGAAAGGAGGAGACTTTGATTTGAAAGTCTACACCGATGTTGATTGGGCTTGAAACATTGATGATAGAAAGAGTACAAGCGAAGGAGATTTCTTTCTACAAGAAAGACTAGTTACATGGCTAAGAAAGAAACAAAGGTGTATATTGTCCACTGCCGAGGCTGAGTACATTGTTGCAGCTATGATTTGTGCAAATATTGTATGGATCAAACAACTACTAGAAGGTATGTAAGAGGAGATCACCGATTGAGTCACTATCTATTGTGACAACACAAGTGCTATATAAACATATCAAAGAATACGGTAATGTACTCAAAGACCAAGTACATATCTATCAAGTATCATTACTTGAGAGAGAAAGTACAAGACAAGCATGTAATGTTGGAATATGTGAATTCAAAAGAACAAATAGCTGACACATTCACCAAGCCACTACTGAAGGATTATTTTGAGTATCTTAGAGGTAAATTAGGGGTCCTACCCCTATCCAACATTCATTAATGCAAGAGGCATGTTGCATATATTCTATGACATATTATAATATATGAATTTTGAGTTGATGCTAGTGATCACTTTAGGTGATGCCTGAAGTTGTGAAATGATTTATGCATGCAAAGAGAAATCATTACATGTAGGTATGATTCACTGCTTGAACAAGACTTCAGGAGTATGGATCTTTAGCATTGTTTTCAAAGAGGGAGAAGTAAGTGATTGATGATCAGAGGAAGAAAATAAGTAAGTGATGAATACACAAGTGAAGGAGTCTACATGTAAGAGGGAGAATGTGATTGAAGGCAAAGAGGAAGAAAGATATAAGAGGGAGAAAAGATAGTACAGAGAGATAAGAGTATACCATCATCAATTAAAAGTGTTGCAATAAATGCCAAAGAGAGAGATTGTTAATCAACTGATGGTAATGATGATGAAGATCGAGTTCAGTAGAATACAACTAAGTAGAATGGTTAGATCGGGCATTATTTTATCATTGATGTCAAGCAATTGATTTTTGGTTTATATTAAGTCTCCATATCATTCGAGATGAACTTAATTGGGAAGATAATAAAGATGAGACAATGATAAGGTACTATTGGTATAATTTTTTTTACTTAACATTCGATGTTGTTAAGTCAGTAAAGCAGAAATGTCAAGCCTGTAAAGGGAACAAGCCTAGTTACCGAACAGTGAGAAGTCTGTTGTTAATGTGAAGTGTTAGTCGTTCAAGAAAAGAAAATTCAGTCACTGAGAGAATTGGACAACCAAGTAGAGGTCAGTTACTGAGCTAGGTTGGTAATCGAGTGAAGTTGGACACCAAGTGAAGGTAGTCACCGAGTCACCGAGCACGGAACAAAGTTTGAATAGAGATTGAATTCAAGGAGTAGAACAAATTTAATGCAAAGGAACAAAGATCTATAAGATGCTAAGGATAAAGATGAAGTTTGTTACAAGATCTATGGTCATGAAAAATCAATTTGAAGATCTGAGATGAAGATTAAGCGGCAAAAGTAAAGTTGCGAGTTCTAAGAAATGTGCAATTGATGAAAAACCTAATCAATGAGATTAAGAGGCAAAACAAGGGCCTATATATTGTTGAGTCTATATTTTTATACAGAGATGTTGGCGAGTTGAAGTGCTACCGAGCATAGTAGAGAAAAAGGTGAAGATCTAGTCCATAGAGGAGACCAATGAGTTGTTGATGCCAGTAGTTTCAGAGAGCACACAAGGGATATGATCAAGAAATAGGTAGTTGCAGAATCATAGATCGATTCAGTACACTATTTCTTACTAATCTTTCTAACATAAAATATCTTAATTGAGCGGACCTAATAAGTCTTTTTGTAAATCCTTGTGAAAGGTGACATTCTAGGATCAATGTTTAAATCCCTCTAACCAGGCCACTCCTAACAGGGTGAATATCTTAATAGATCTATAAGGTAAATCCCCTAACAGGGTCACATCTAACAAATGTGCATTGTAATATTTAACCAGATTGGCTCATAACTGAGCATACTTCAGAAGAGTATTTATTTTTGTGGGTGACAATTCCCACAAGGGTTTTTCCCTAATTGGGTTTCCTCGTTAAATCCTGTGTTACATGTGATGCTTAATAACAATGGATGTTAGTTTCTTAAGTTATATGTTGTTTATCAAGTTTGTGAAGTGTTTACAAGTTTCAGTTGCTGCTATTATTTGAGTTATCGAGTTGAATCAGAGGTTTAGTTTTCAAATGTTAAGTTTCAATATTTTCTGATTCACCCCCTCTTAGTAAACCATAATTTGGTAGGGAAAACCAACATTTGCAATATACAAATACCATCTCTATCTTGAATCCACAAATATTTTTATAGACAAGTTTTTAAGCATTCAATATATATGAAACCCAAACACGATTAATTCTTGATTGTACCCAAACATGAAGTGTAAACTTATGTGACAACAATAATAACACCGATATTTGACAAATATACCATGTCCTTAATGAGTAGAATTATCTAAATATTAATATTACATTAAAATAATTATTTAATTTTTTTTAAAAGTAAAATTTATTTTATTGGTGAAGGTTAATTTAATATTGATTTTGAAATATAAGTATGACATTTTATAAGAGTTTGAAACTTATTTTGAATGATTGTAGAAGCTTTAGTTAATAAATTCTCAAGTATATAAAGAGACAATGAAGTTGTGTGATTTTGTAATAAGTTTTCCATTCTTTCATCTAACCCCAAATGAATTTAATTATCTTTGATCAAACATACATAATATCAATTTAAACTATTATATAATGCTTGTGTAGTATGAGGTATTTGATCAAACACTCCTAAATTAGTGTACGGAAATAAAAATAAACATCATTCTTTACACAACAATCATGGTCATAATTTTTACTTTAAGTGTTACAAGTCACATGATTTTTTAAGGAGATTATACTTAATGAATTTCTTAGAATGATAAGAATGCAAACACTATTACAACTAATTATTTGAAATTACTATCATAAAAATACTAAACCATAATTTGGTATATGCTTCAAGAAACAATTGTGAGATATTTTTTTACATAAACATTTTGGATCACTTTGGTATCCCTCATCATGAATTTGACAAACTAATGAGTTTGATTTGAAGCTTCACTCTCTAAATAGGTTGTGTAATAAAAGGTATATATGCCAAGAGCAAAAGAAGCATTTAAAAAACTAAGATATGGTACATATGAGGTGTTTTTTCAAACACGCCATTTACTTTAAGGATATTAATAAATTATACATCCAAAATATTGATCCAAACCAATTTAAATGAAGAAATTAAAATAAAAAAAGGTGTTTACTCTAAATGCAATTGGCAAATGTAAAGCCAAACTCTAGCTTTTTGTTAGTTGGATAGCCCATGCCTAGATGGTGGACATAATATCAAATTTTGTTTGTAGACTCAACGTCAATTCTATAATTAATATAATAGTAATGAGCCAAAATAAGATTTATTTGGTAAACAAAAAGAGAGATGGAAATATGGGAGTAAGTTTTAGATACATTCAAAATAAAGATGCTCTACATTTTTAGAAAAAAAAACCTAGAGCATACAAATAGAAGAAAGTTAGTAACACTTCCAACTTATTTTATTTCTCATATTTTTGTTTATTAATATCTATATTTCCCTAACACACTACGAGAAACAATTATTTGTTAACCATTTCTTTCATAATTGCTTTATCACTAGTCTACCTATTGGGCACTAGCAAAAGTAAAAAAATGGATGCATCAAAATAATGCAATTGACAGGTGTAAAGCCAGATTGCAATCTTTGATAACATCCTCCCCGTCTCTACCAAAATGGAGTTGTGGAATAGGGAATAGACATTCGTCAAAGGATAAAGCATAGGGGAATTAGGTCAGAGTTGTAGATGAAAATGCTTTGGTAGACATATATGCAAGATGTGGAAGCACAAAGAAGGCACGCAAGCTATTTGACAAAATGCCTCAAATAGAACATGTTAGTGTCATCCATCAAAAGCATAAGGAGAAGATGGTTTTGTTTGAATCAACTAGGCATTATTGTTTTGTCAGATGTCTTAGTTGAAATGCCCAGGCACAAATTTGAGAGATGGGTTTTGATATTCCATCATTATAAAATTAATTTACTGACAAACCTAAATTATTAAATTAATTAATTGTCATCTAGAGTCTTAAATTAAGTATGTTAAATGTATATAGAGTCTTTCATTTGTATATTAGTTGTGATAATATATTTGATCTTTCATTAGAAGTTTAATTGAAAAACAATATTCCATTCAAAGTAGTTCTAAAAATAACACACTTTCATTTGTATATTATACGAAAAGAAAGCTTCTAGGGGTACCTTCTTCAACACAAACATTTCTAAGGAAGTCTAGGTTATCGGTAGCTAGATAGTAATATTCCCATGTGCTTGTTAAGAGGATGATATGTAGCTTTTTTCTTGTTTAGAAAGGAATTTTAGATTCTTCCTGGTAAGAGAACAAAGACCTATAGATTGCAACAATAGTGAGAAAGTTTGATAATTTATTAACAATCATTTAGAAGAGCAAATTCAACATGTTGAGCATTAAAGAAAGCAAGTAATGTTGGAAACATATTTACTCCTTCCAACAAGTTGATATTTGTTTTACTGATGGGAAATCTGTTAATTAGACACTTGGGAAAGTTGAGGATCCATAGTAATGGTCGTGATCGCTAGAGAAGATGGCTATAGGATAAAGTATGGGTTGATTGGATGGAGCTATAGGTATGAACATAATAATTAATATGACTTTTTGTTGGCAAGATATCCAGTACTTGAAGATGAAATATACACAGGGACCATTACAAGCAGTGACTGATCCATATATAAAGTGATATAAAGTGCAAATCTAAGACATATTATCCTTAAGGTTTCAAATGAGGGCAATCATGAATGACGATTCTCCATCATTTTTTTTGGTCTGTAATAGATTTTTGTATATATTGATTTGAAAAAATATTACATCATAGAAATATTAGCACTGAGGCTATACAGTCACTTAAAGCCTGAACATGTCTTCTTAACCCTTTAGAGGGATATCAAAATGGTTCTGGCTATATATTAGCTGCTGCATTAACACTAAACTAGAAGAGAATAGAGAGGAGATAGGGAGGAATAAGACTTGAGGCATATAGAGCACTCAGTCATTTACAAAATTACAAAAATAGAGGACCGAAGCCATCATCAACTAGCCTTCAATCTTCAGCATGTTGTTTTCCCTGCTTATGCCCACGCTTCTGCCTGGGCACCTCCTTAAAAATTGCTTTGTCCCTCATCTCCTCAGGCCTTGCTAAGTCCTCCATAATGGCTTTCACAGTCTTCCATTTGCTTTCTATATCCTTCTGGTAGGCTGTTTGGTTGACATTTCCCCACCAAGTGAGGAAGGGGACACGACCATAGTTGAAACCCTCTTTCAGTTCTTCAAAAGACTCACTATAGTCAAATCCTTGACCTGGAGCAGCCCATTCTAAAATTGATTCTAGGCCATGTAGTAAATCTGGGTCAAAGAGGAGTTCAATGATGCGCTTGACCTCACTCTCCGACTCCCCAAGCTGCACGGCCCAAGCTACCACCAAGGAGATGATATCAACATTAGATCTGCACTTGGAAAATCTCTCTTGATATTGGCTTCCAAGGATGTTTTGGATAGCCACAGCCACGACTTCATTCTTCATATTCAGCAAGCCTAGAATTCTCGCAATGCTGGCTGGACCTTCCACTACTTTTTGTTGCTTCTTGGTTCTAACCGAGAATGTGGCTTCCATCTCAATCACTGCTGAAAGACAAAAGGATTAAAGAGAAAGGATGAGAATGGTGTAGGCCAAGGGTGGTTTTAAACTATGGTCAAGATGGAGTAAGAGAGAAGAATGTGGTCTCTTCAACTGACAATTAGCCCAAATCGGGAATCTATCCTAAAACAGAGTGTCATCCGATTAGATCGATCACAGGAATAAAATCTCTCTGTGCGGTAGGAGGCACTAAAAATTTCTTAAGATTGTCCTTCACAAGCTGGCAATTGTCCTGGACCGAGCTTTCTCACCGTCAAGTTAGTTTGTGTAGTTTGAGACCTATCATAACCTCTATTCGAAAGATGTAGAATTCCACTTGCAACAGTCACATCAATCATTCCAATCTGCAAAATAAGAGAGTTGCCACCCTGCAAAAGCAAACAATTAAAGTATCAGATAGTAATCTGCAGCACAAACACAGCTTAGTTGCAAAAAATCTCTTGTGAGAAAATTTCAAAACAAGGCTCATTGCTCATCATTGGACTGATTGCCCATTTGGAGACAATATCAGCCTCCTTGTTTCCTTCTCTGAGGATATGGGTGATTTTGAAGTCCAGAAATGAGTGTAGGAGATGGGAGATCTCTTCAATCATATTCTTCAGGTGCCATGCATTGGCTGCCCCATTTTTAATTGCATTTACAATAATTTGTGAATCACCTTCTAGGTGGATATTCTGAAGGTTCAACTTTTTGGCCAACTATAAGGCCAACAGTGCTGCCCTAGCTTCATCCTCATTATTAGTTCCTCTGATAAGTCTTTGGGCAGCTAGTGCTAGAATATCCCCATTGTTGTCTTTGACAACAACACCAGCACCTGAGGGGCCCGGATTGCCTTTAGAGGCTCCGTCAAAGTTTAATTTAACCCAACCTGGACTTGGTTTATCCCACTTTAGTTCTGATCTAGTTATATTCTGTGCATTCACATCTTTCATATTACCTTATGAATTTCAAGCTTTGCCAATTGCAATGAAGTTTCCTGTCATCTTTTGTGTAAAGCAAACTCCCTATGGAAGTAATAAGAGCAGCTTGCATAGTTTCTTCAATAGCACTTAAAATGCTAGCTTTAATGCTAGAAAGGGGTCTTTCCTTGTCTTGGAAGTTACATCTGTTGCGTTCTTTCCAAATCTCCCAAATGATAAAGGAGGGGGATGCCTTTCATAGTCCAGATAAAGCAATGTTCTTTTGAGGGATCAACCAGCTTTGAAACACCTCTTTGATGCCCTGCTGCATAGGACCAATCATACTTAATTTTTCCTTAATCAACTCTTAACATTCTGCTGCAAAGGGATACTGAACAAGTAAGTGATCAACATCTTCCTGAGCTGATTTGCATAAAACACACCGAGTTGGGCCTTGAAGGCCAAAATGTTTCCTTCTTTCAGCTGTTAAAATTCTCCTTTGCACTGCCATCCATGCAAAAGTTCTTGCCTTTGGTAAGCAGTGTCTATCCCATAAAAGATTGGTGTTCTATGGTAATATATCCTCCTCTGCCTCTTGGGACAAGAACCCAAGTTTAACCAAATAGGTCCCACTATTGGCTTTGCACCATATTAACTTGTCTGATTTTTCAATTCTTGTGAACCTCCTCGTTCTGTAAAGATCTTCCATAAGGTCTCTCTGTGGGGCTGAGAGGTTGAGATCATCCAAAAGTTTCCATTGCCACATGGGTCCAACAAGGGAGTCCCTACATTCTAGGTAATTAGCCACCTTAGAGCCCCATCTATTAATGAAGAGAGTCCTCAAGTCATCAAATCTTCAATCCTCCTTTAAAATTGGGTGATTGTTCCAAGAATCATCCCAAAACAAGGCATTGTTTCCATTACCTACATGCCATGAGACATGTTTTGTGATGATAGATCTGCAATCTAGTAGATAATTCCAGATTGCAGAGCCTTTAGGGGGGTTTACAATAGTAAGGATTCTCTCATGCTATGGAGAATCTAAATACTTACACCAGAGGATCTTGACCCATAAGCTATTCGGTTGGCTGCACATGTGCCATACTAGTTTGGCCCCTAGTGCCAAGTTCATCTTTCTCCAGTCCTTCAGTCCAGTGCCCCCATTTTGCTTTCATTTACAAATCTTATCCCAAGCAATAAGGGGCCATTTATCACTTTCTTCAGCCCCGTTCCAAAAGAACTTCCTCATTCTTTTGATGATGGCATCTAACACTTTGTGTGGGATCTTGAAGCAACTCATGGAATAAATTGGAATGGCAGACACCATAGCTTGAAGTAAAAGATTTCTACCTGTAGATGTGAGCCATCTTCTTTTCCAGCCCTCCATGTGGTTGAAGCATGAGTCCATAAGGTGTTTCCACAAATGAGGTTTGGAGGCCCCATCAAATAAAGGCACTCCAAGATATTTGCTCGAAAGCTTACCTATCTTGATTTTTAGAATTTTACTAATTTGTTTTTGCAAATTATTGGTTGTGTGAAAGAAGATCTCTGATTTCTGCCAATTAACATTCTGACCCATGGCTCTACTGTAATGATCCAAGGTTGACTTGATGACACGAGCTTCAGCTAGTGAAGCAACCCCTAGTAGCAGGTTATCGTCTACAAATTGCAGGTGTGTAGAGGAGGATATTCCTTCTGCAATCTTGACCCCTTGCCAATTTCCTTCCAATCTCTTGCTAGTGATAAGTCTACCCAAGACTTCAGCCATAATAATAAATAAAATTCCTTTTGTGGTTTCGAAGAAGCCTTGGGGTCTGCCATTCAGTAGGGTAGAGAATCTAGGGGTGTTGATGCAGCTTGCAATCTACTTCATCCAGCTGTCTGCAAAACCAATTTTTTTAAGTATCCTGAGGAGAAAGTTTCGATTTACATGATCATAGGCTTTTTTGACATCTAGTTTGATCAGCAATCTGTTAACTTTTTCTGCTTTGATTGTATGCACAACTTCATGTACAATAATGATTCCTTCGAAGATTGATCTTTTGGGGGAAAATCTTCTTTGTTCCTCAGAAATAATATGCTCAAGAATGTGTTTAAGCCTATTAGCTGCTACTTTGACAATTACTTTCTAAACAATATTACATAAAGCAATCGATCGAAAGTCGGAGAAGGAATTGGTTACAGATTTCTTGGGGATCAAGGCAATGAATGTATTATTGAAATCCTCTAATATAAACCCTTCTGCACGAGATTCTTTAACAACTTGCCTTAAATCTTCCCCTAAAATGTCCCAAGTTTTTTGGTAGAAGAGTGGTGGGAAACCATCTGGGCCCGGGGCTTTGTCTCCTCCCATATCAAATAAAGCTTTCCTTACATCATCCAAGGAGACAGGGCTCATGAGCTTTGCATTTTGTTCTTTTGTGATAGTGGTAGGGATGAGATTAAATAGTCCTTCATCTTCATGTCTATGGGGCTGATCTTCATTAAAAGTTTCATGGAAGAAGTCAACAGCTTCCTGATTGATAATCTTTGGATCCGAGATGGTAACTCCCTGCTTTGTATTGATAGTGAAGATTTTGTTTCGGGCTCTTCTGGCTTTGACCGATTTGTGAAAGAACTTAGTATTACGGTCCCCTTCTTTTAACCAAGTCTCATGGGATTTTTGCTTCCAATGAAACTCTTCTTTGGCCAACACCTCTTTATACAATCGTAGAAGAGATTGTTCCTCCAAATAAGAATCATCATCCATTCCCTGAGCTATTATCTTTTCATTTAGGGATTGCAGAATTTGTTCTAGTTGCCATTTTTCAACAAAAATATCTTTAAAAACATCTTTGTTCCAAATTTTTAGCTGTTCTTTAATAAATTGGAGCTTTTTAAAGAAGATAAAGGACTTGTTCCCCTCCCATTCTGGAGCATTTTTCCACCAATGCTCCATGTTAGTATAAAATTCAGCCGATCTCAGCCACATGGCTTCAAATTTAAATGGGGATCTTTCTGGGGCCAAGTCTTCTTGGATGTTACATATAATCGGATAGTGATCAGACCCTGCAATTGGTATGATGTCTGCTGTGCATAACCAGTCCTGTTCCTCCCAATTTCCCATAAAAAAAAATCTGTCTAATTTCTCCGCTATGTTCATGAACCCTTTTCTTCTGTTGGCCCATGTGTAATTACTGGATCTGAAATCCAGTTCTAATAATCCATTGTTTAGAATAAATGCAACAAAGTCATTTTGACTCTTACATTGCCATTCTTTGCCCCCTTTTTTATCTTAAGGGCTGAAAATGGTGTTGTAATCCCCTCCTAAGATGAAAAGGTCATCTATTTTTTTCAAGAGGTGATTGGATAAGTCTATCCATAAAGCCTCCTTCAATAGGGTTATTAGGGACATAAATATTGAAAATGTAAAAGCGAGAAAGTAATTTCTTAGAAGTTACCTCAATCCATTGCCAATTTGAAGACTGATTTAGTAGGATAACCTCCACCACCCTATCATCCCATAGAATTCCAAGGCCACCAGAAGCACCATTAGCCTCTGAAAACATGCTCTTCCATTTGCCAAATTTATTCTATAAGAGCATAATGTCGCCACCTTTTAGTTTGGTTTCTTGGAGTAAAATAATATCCGCCCTTGCTTGGTCAAGACCTCTTTTGAGCAAGCGAGATTTTTCAGGGGCATTGCAGCCCTTGACGTTCCATGAGAGGAATCTCATTGGTTCCGGGAAAAGGTGAACCTTTTCCTTGATCTCAGCAGTTTTGTATGGTCTGCTGCGCAACCAGCTTGCTCCAACATTTCTTTGGTGGATTTCCTTCCCCTTCTTTTTTGTTCCCCTAGTTTGGGTTTTCTAAGCAAAGATACTGAAAGATTTAAGTCCCTTTGTTCTAGAATATTAGGAGTATCCTCCACGCCCAAATAGTCCACATCTCCTTCATCACTGTAGTAGCCCAAACTTGAGGCTGCACCTAAAAGGTTATCTCCACTGTCTCTGGCTTCATTTAAAGAACTTTCCAAATTGTGAATGGGGGAGATTTTCCCTTCATGAAAGGGATCTTCACACTGAATATGGGCACGAGGTGAGCAAGATTTATCCTGTGCATCCTGTATTTGATTAAGAGCTGCCAAGATAGGGTGAAAGCAGCTAGTGCATGCTTGTGAAGAGGGTCCAGGAGTTGGTTTAGAAACTAACAGAGAGGGAGAGGATCCTTCATTGCTCCCATTCTCAACAGGATTGAACTCGAGTGCATCAATGTTAAGAGAAAAGGCTGAGGGGAGGGAAAAAACCTCCTCTCCTTATCTGCACTGAGGGATGTGGTGGGTTCAGAAATTCTTGGTGAAGATCTCGGGCAGCAAAAGGAATTGACTTTGTATTTGTCAGGAGAAATTTCAATATCTCTACACTGAGGTAGTGGGTGACTCTCATCATTCTCTGATGTGTGGGCATCACAATCAGGTTGAAAGTCAGTCTGGTCATTGTAGTCTGGTTTGCGTCCTCTATCCCCTTGCTTGTCCCCGCAGTTGGTAGGTGACTGAATTTTGGCTTCTAGAGAGTCAGACACAATAAGTGACTGCATCTGTTCTTCTTTACCGACCTGAAAGGAGCCAGTTCAGGAATGTATAAAGAGAGGAGGCAGAGGAGTAGCTTTCACCACTTGGGTGGATAGTGGACTGTCAGATTCCGGCTGAGGAGAGGCCAATGGGGAATCCACTGTGATCTTACGAATTAGTTTTGGAGTCCCAAGACTGTCTGAAGAAGAGTAAGATCTGCTATCTGTGGCTTGATTCAATATCATGTCCTCTTCAAAGTGGATAGACCACTGTGGTTGATTGGTGCGGCTAATTTCACACTCTTTAATCCAATCGATGCTGTTGTTAATTTCTAGACCTTTTCCCTTACATTAAGCCTTATTGGCTTCAGATAACAAGTTAGCCATTTCAACTTCTACTCTTAAACGCCATTCACCATGAGTTGTTCCCAAAACCACCATTTCTGGAATTTGGTAGCATTTCTGCAGCTTAACTAGGATTTTAGTGTAGATGTAGAAATCATTTCTATCCGCCACCTCTTCTGCCTTTAGAAAATGTCCAATGTTGTTCCCTATTAACTTGAGGGTTTCCTCATTCTTGTATTCCCAAGGGAGGTTGATGAGTTTAATCCAGACAACTATATTTTCCACTTCCTCCCTATCTGGATTAAAGTTTGGCTTCCAGTCATAGATGTAGAAGCCCAGCCCGTCCATTGAGAAAGGGCCTCCACTCATTATCCAGTCCTTGTCAGCCTTCGAAGGACTAATCACCAAGAGGAACTCATTCCGAAGGGTTTTGAGTTCAAAACTTTTCCCCCAGTTGGAATCCATCCAGGATTGGATCTTACTTAGAGACGACCATGGACCAAGCCATTTCATGAAGAAAGCAGTTTCTTGTAGGTTAATCACTGACTTTGCCCATTGAATGTTATTTATAACAACAGAGGATGATCTAATGAGGAGGGTGTCATCTACCTTTATTGTGGGTTTCTCAGGTTGTGCAACAGTTTTCTCTCCTAGTTTGAAAGTTCCCAGATCTTTAGGTCGCCAGAACTTTGATTCAATCTGTTTGAAGTTGAAGTGATTAGGAAGCTTCAATGACGCATTTCTTTTCCAATATGGAAGATTTCTGCTCTCCCATCTCCTTCCATTCCTGCTAACCTCATGAGTCCGTGAAGGGTCTTGCCGTGGGGGATTCCATCCACCATGCATCCGCCGGTTATATCCTCGGCCACCATTGAAGCCCCTGGGTTTAGTGTCTTCTAACAAGCCATTCCGCATACGAGCTGAGATTAAATCTCGCTGGGAGCCATTTATATTGTGGGTTCTAGTTGATTCCCAAAACAACCCATTCAAGTTCCTTCGACTGGATCGGTGGCCTTCCCGATTGGAAAAGTTAAGACGGCTTTTGTCAAACCCTCTTGCACCATGACCATGGCCGCCATGACTATTTCCTCAAGAGCCGTTGCCGCTCTCCATTTTATTTTGTCTGATTGATTATTTACCTATCTACGACGATTCTCCATCACTATATATATATATAATTCTCCCTCTCTTAATAAACAAAAGTCAAGTGGAAGCTAAATTAAGGCAGAGGACAAAGTCCATCTTTTCCTTTCTTCAATTTAAAAACAAAAACACAAAACGTCCATTTTTTGGATGCACGTGTTTCACCTGGGTTCAAATCTCGAGGCCGCAGAGTTTCGTAGGTTCTGATCAGCAATGCGGGCCTGGTCAGACTTACTTTCAGATTGACTTTTCTATTTCCGAGTTGTTCGTTGAACGCTGCATTATTCTTAAATCGATTCGTAGTCAAACTTACTCTCATACTGAGTTTTCTTCTATTTCTGCGCACGCACTATCTGTATGTTTCTCTATATATATGAATGGGATAAGGAAAAGTAGGATAAGAAGAAAGAAAGAGGCGTTGTGAAGTATCTCCCTGCTTTCCACAAAAATGACCAGAGATCAACATGCATCCTTCATGAGCCCAAGTACACAGGAAATGTACGATTTGGAGGAGAAATTTGCCACAGCGGACGGCATAATTTCTAAATGGAACACAAAAACGACAAACACGATGCTCTTCCAGAGCAACCCGCAAGAAGCCGGCCAGTACCTGGCGGCGGTCCAGAATCTCCAACAACTGATGGAAAAACTTTCCGCCATTGACAGCAGCTCTGCGAAGATGATCCGTGCGGAGCAGCTGATGCAGATCTCCATGGCGCGTCTCCAGAACGAGTTTCACAAGATTCTGTTATCTAACAGCGATCCCATCGATCCTTCCAGGCGGCTCTCGCTCTGTTCTATCACGGAGGGGAGCGCAAGCAGGTCGAGTGGCGGCTTCTTTTCCGACGACGACGACGCCACAGACGAAGACGGCGGCGTCGGCACACCGGTCTCCGCATGTCAATCAATTGACAGAATTTGCGATCTGGACATGATTCCGCTGGACGCGGTAGTAGATCTGAGGAATATTGTAGAGCGAATGGCTTCCGCAGGGTACGGGATGGAGTGCGTTCGAATCTTCGCATTAACCAGAAAGTCGGTGGTGGAAGAAAGTCTGTACAATCTGGGCGTGGAGAAGATGAGCCTGCACGATGTTCACAAAATGGAATGGGCGGCACTGGAGGCCAAGATGAAGAAATGGATTTACGCCGCAAAAATCACCATCCGGCTTCTATTTGCAGGAGAAAAGCGGCTGTGCGATCAGGTTTTCGAGGGTTTTACGCACCTGAGGGCTTCCTCTTTCGCCCAAGTCGCCAAAGAGCCGACCGCCAGGCTGCTCCGCTTTGCAGAAGCCGTGGCGGCGGGCAGACGGGCGCCGGAAAAGATTTTCAAGGTTCTCGACATGTACGAGAGCTTGGCCGATATAATCCCCGACATTAATGAAATATATTGTGAAAACCCGAGCCGAAGCGTGCAGGTACAGGCCGCACAGAGCCTGTCCAGGCTAGGCGACGTGGCGTGGGGGATTTTGACGGAATTTGAGATCTCCATTGAGAAGGAGAATTCCAAGGCTCCTATTCCAGGCGGAGCCGTACATCCTCTCACCAGATACGTCATGAATTATCTTGCTTACTTGTTTGATTACAAGGAAACCCTCATTAATCTAACGGCCGACGCACCCGTCGACCTACCCAAGGGCATGCCGGAGGGTTTTGCTCTTGCTCTCGGTGATGACGTGGGCGTCTCCTCTGCCCCGCTGTCGATCCGGCTCGGATGGATTGTGATGTTGCTCCAGTGCAAAATCGATGCAAAAGCCACGCTGTACAAGGACCCGGCGCTGTCGTACCTGTTTCTCATGAATAACGTGCAATACATTGCCGGGAAAGTGAAGGAGTCGGAGCTTAAATCCGTGCTGGGAAAGAATTGGGTGAGAAAACAGTGCAATAATGTGAGGCAGTACGCGGCCAATTACGAGCGGGCGGCGTGGAGTAAAGTGCTGTCGCTTCTGACGGAGGAGGGGATTTGTGGTGCTTCGCAGCAGGCGTTGAAGGAGAGATTAAAGGGCGTGAATGTGGCGATTGAAGGGGTGATAAAGAGGCATGATGGATGGGTTGTGGCGGACGTGCGGCTGCGGGAGGAGCTCGGGATTTCCATATCGCAGAAGTTGATGCCGGCTTACTGGTCGTTTTTGAGCAGATTTCAGAGGCGGTTGGACAGCGGAAAACATTCGCACACGCAAGTCAAATATACGACAGAGGAGTTGGAGAATTTTGTGTTGGAATTGTTCAAAGGCGGCTCCTCGTCCGGTAGCGCAAAGAGATTCCGATGATAAAGATGGTTCAGATTGCTGTGAACGATTTCGAGGGAACTGATAATGCTTTCACGGAGCAGATCCGTTCCAGGGGCATGGAGTGCATTCCAGAGAGCATGGAGTGCATGTATGCCGTCTCGTACAAAAGATCTGAGTAAATTTTTGAGCCTGTTTAGGCAATTAGTTTACAATTCATTCCACAATGAATCCGTGGAAGTGTATGTTTGACTTAGTGTAAAATATGTTGAGACTTTGTGACCGGCCGGCAATTTCATTGGCATGTCATACTTGACTTCAATAATTAAGCTATTCGTTAAATGTCAATAGGTAATTCACGTGTAAGGAATTATTTAGATATAGATTAATAAATAAGAGCCGACATATTTGTGGGCATTTAATTCGTATGATCTAACTTAATAAAAGTTCAAGTTAACATTAATTTAATGAGGCTTATTATTTGACATTGATTAGATTGAGGAACAAGGGCTGCGCGCAGCTGGAGTTCCTGCCTTAGGTAAGGGTGTCGGAGAAAGTGTGTGTGGTTGGTTAATTGAGAAGCATGTAGTTGTAAAACTTATAGTTTACTAGTGGCGTATCAAAGGAAAGCTTAGCAGACTGCGCAGTGAATTTGCTACAATAATAACATGATGCTGCTACTTCCAAATATTTGATATTTTGCATCGATTTGTACGATTTCTAAAATGCCATCATATTATAAGTTAACAGAAAAGTAAGTAATACATGTCAAAGCTTTGTTTAAGATGCCTTCAAGCAGCAGGAATATACTTCAAGAACCAGTCACATACAATGTAGGTCATGTTGCCTAGAAAATCTTCATTGTTTCACGTAATAAAGAAGATGAATGCAGTCAAGATCTGAATATGAATAAAATCACTAGAGAATTTAGAGCAGCCAATCAGAGAAAGGCAAGAAAAACAGTAACAAAATAAAAGAAATGCACCAAAATTGCCAAATCTGTGGACGTGCAACACAATATTCATGACATCCTCGGTTAAGAAAAGACTCCTAATATACAAAATAGAGACATCTTGCATGAAGATAACATCAGATTAGATTTAAATCAAATGATAATTGGCTTGTCGAATTAATTTTAATATAATATATTGTCATCTAGTAAGTATCGTACAAGTTCATCAAGCTTTGACATTCTCCCTGACGACCATGAATTTTTCTCTTAGGCGGTCGAAACTAAAAAGCCAGGAAAACTCTTCTCAGTCTTCACTTGCTCAATATTAGATATATTACTTTGTTCTGCCTGCGGTAAAGATGTCAAGGTGGCAAATAACTGTCACTATTCATATATGCAAGAGTGTGGTTTCACAAGCGATATATTTTGTTGTAGCAATGTAAAGTAAAGACTGCGTTGGTCTGTAAGGTTCTGGTAATGCTGGTCAAGCTGTCCTTTGGAAAAATGCAACAAATGTCTCCTGAAATAATATAAGAAATTTCTGTTAGGATATGTATTGATAAGTGTCTAAACCCATTAAGTATATTCAACAGTAAATGGGTAACGTTAAATCCATTGAGATTTTCCAAGCAGTGAAATGAGTAATGTTAAATGCATTGAAATTTTCCAAACAGTGAAATAAGGTAACGTTAGAAACAATTTAACAGTCAAATGGGTAATGTTAAAAACTTAAATCCATCCAAATTTTTCTAACTGTCAAAAGGGCAGTGCTAAATTTTTATTGAAAAATGTTTATTTTTCACTGTTGGTATATTTTATTGTTAGTAGTTTATAATTTTTTTCTTAGTCCATGTCCATATTGGCTTGAAGTAAACTTCAAAACAGAAGTCAAGTCTATGCAAATGAAGCAAGGAGTGAGCAGCACATGTCAAAGTAAAAATTAGGAGTTAGCTGAAACCTACTTTGCAGAAAGGAAAAATTTGGCAGCCCCATGGATAGGGCTTTTTACACATTTTACTTTGGAAGTGCTTGGGATAGGTTAAGGCTGACACAACTTGGTTTATTTTAAACTATATAGAGCTCTGTCACCACATCTATGGTTATTTTAAAAAACAAATAAATTATATGATGGTTGTGGACCCTACCCAAAATTCACCTAATCAAAACATACTGCCAATTCTGTTCAAATTAGTTTTCATTCAATTTCTGCGTATAATATGATAACTTATTCAACTAGCTTGTTGTTCTCTAAACTGCATATTGGATTCATATCACAGGGATTGATGTAATTTGAAGGTGTATCATTGACCTTTGATGTCATTCTCCCCAACTTTGGGTTAAAGGTTGCGCTAGTCTTCTCTGTAAGACTCTCTTGAAAAAATGTGACCACATACAGAGGTTTTGTGACATGCAAAAGTATAGAAGCATAAAGATAGAATATGAATCTTTTGACAGAGAAAACACAACTAAATAGAAAATACAACCTACACCAAATGCAAATTAAAGGAACTAAGTATTTAGGCCATCACATGGCTACAAAATAAACATCAACGCCCAGCCCACGCGTAAGACATTGCCCAAACACACCTAAAAATTTACATGTTTGCCTGTTCCAAGCAAGATAAGATTCATAATGTACAGTATACATAGTTCATGTAACCTATATTAACACACTCTATTTTTAATTGGAGAAGGAAGCAAAGAAGAAAGGAAATTGATCAAGGATAAAGAGTGGAAAATATGAATTACCTGCTTGCCTCGAAACTACGAAATTCTCACGGAAACAATCAACAAATTCTAAGCAGCTGAGCAAATGACTTTGATCTTCTTTAAAAGTCGAGCTCCAAAATGAAATTACTCCCAAAGATGGTACAATAAGATTCTGCAAATTTGTATTAGCTAAGAACACATAACTCTAATCCATTCTTCATTCAACAATATAGCCCTTTAAAAAAAAAAATCCTAAATCTTACATATCTACGATAGGATTACAAATTACAAGCTCAAAAAATTAAAGAAGCACACCTTTGAATCCATATCAGGATTGAGTTCCTCGGTGAATAGAAAGTTGAAGGTGAAGACATGGCACCTTCATTTGCTTCTAATAAGGGAATAAGATCGTTTCCCTTAACATGCAAAGGCCACGTCCTATATTCTGCACAGGGAACCTAGGAACAACACAACATCGTCCATTGCCACCGCATGCCACAAATCTCCAAACTTATTTTCAGCCCAATTTTTTGTGCAGCAAAATAAAAAGATCGGCGGGAAAAACCAGCACCCCCAATAGAAAAAGAGGAATTTTGCAGTGCGAAATTCATTTTAATAGAGGTGGAAATGATGACCATAGGCTATAAGAAATATTTTGCAGTTTTCACGATTTTTGGAGTAGAAACTAATGCAAAAAAGAGGCTTGAAAACATTAGTCCCTGCCTTAGATGGCAGAGACTAATAATGTTTTAGAAGGATTTGAGTTTGCCTAAAAAATTAGTTCAGTAGTGAATTGGACTATTTGACACGTTATGACAAGGAGTTGAGAAATGAAATCTAGAATCATATTAATTATCAAAGATCAAAGGATAGGGTAGAGGACCCAATAACCGATATACTCTCTAATAGCCGTGATAGCGACCCAATAACCATGATAGGGTTTCGTCATAGAGACCCCCCAATAACCAACTTCAAAATGGTCATTTCCTACACACACAAAAACCCAATAAGTGTTAGTAATGCTGGAGTCCTAATTTTTGCAAATTAGGACCTCCATTTTGATCACTCCCCATAAACTTCTATTTTCATCATTCATATTATCTTTTATAAGTTATCATCTATGGATTCATAAACTCTGTATATTCTAGCATGAAATGGATCAAGACACAATTTG
>MU226194.1:147674-172493 GCA_018584345.1 Thuja plicata
CCAGATGATCAAGTTTGAAGTAAAGGTTTACCCGCCTAGGTGTAGTGAAGCCTAAAGTGTAGGGGAATTTGAATTATTCCCGTTTGTTGGCCAGAACTGATTTGGAATCCTATTGGAGAATTGGCAGACTCTTGGATTTCCAATCTGTGGTTTTGGGAACCAACAAGTAACACACCCAATAGCCATGCACCATGACACTATTAACTAAACACTATCAGTGCACGGTTATTGGTACAATTTTGCTTCTATATCACATCAACTTGCACCAAAAAGGTTACATCATTATTAAAATTAAAACATGTCTGCTTACATTTAGAAACACAAACAAAAACAATGGATTTCTCTAACAATATCAATATATCATAATAAATTGCAAGTTTGGTCATAGGTGCAATAGCGATCGGTTATTGGGTCTAAAGTGATTATGTTTTGAATATTTTATTATCGCCTATTGGGGGTTTGGGGGCGGGTACTGGGTGCCACTTTTGAAATGACACTTTTTGACCACTTTTTGCTCGACAATCTCTACAGAGAGAGCCACGAATACCCAAAAGCCGAAACCTTAGCTTTAAGCTCTCAACTCACCTACGAAGACACACCAAAAAAATTGAGGAAATCTACTTTACGGTTTAGGTGTTCTAGGTGCATGAAGTTAGCCTGGGTGGCTACCGGGTCCTCTCCCCTAATAGTTCATGAGCTTTTTGCAACCTAGAACTAAATTATGCTAACAATATGGTCATTTAGATGATGTTCTATCATTTGCGGTGCCATTTTATCCTAGGCCATTCATTGATTTAGTACAAAATATGTTTTTTTTTTAAATTTACGTGTAGAAAATGCTTTTTTGGTCTAAAATTTTCTTATGAGAAACAAGTCTTTAATTGATATAGAAATATTTAAAAGAGATACAAGAAGGCAATGCTTGTTGTTTAGTCAATTTTTAATGCACTTTGAGATTACTCCATGTTAAGTTTCAGATTGATTGAGCACAATTCATTTGAGATCAAAAGTTGACTTTTTTGGGTGATCATTTAACAAAAATGATTGATGCTTATATAAGATAACAAGTGATAGATGTTGATTTATTAATTTATAGATATGATACAAATTATGTTTAAACTATTCAAGTAGACTATCATTTATAAATTTATAGTGATAAGTCTCTTCTATGTGATCACATTCTTCTTTAGACAATTCAAAATGTTCTTGGGGAACACTCTTAAATACACAACTTTAAATAGACAATTTGAAAGATTTATCACCAACATTGATGGGTAATTGTCATAGCTTCAAATTGTTAAATTCCCAATAAGAAAATTCTAAAATTTAAAATTAGATACTAGATCTCACTCACATTATAGTCTAATAATAGATGAATCAATCTTGTTTTTAAGCATAAATCTATATCACTCTTATTTTTTTTAATTGTTTACATTTTTCTTATTCTTTAGTGTTGTTTTATATATTAAAATGTTGAATAAAATTTATTTTTGGGGTTATATTTATATTTCACTTCTTGAAAATATAATGTGGGAAACATATACATGTTTAGCTTCTAGTTATGTCTTGAGTTTAATTGGCAATGGTTTAACACCATACTTATCTAATACATTGATCTTCAAAAGATGCACAAGACACATTTAGTGACCATATAAAATGCTAATTTAATGTTTCAAAAACTTTTATACATGAAATAAGGTTTAATGTAAAATGGACAAGGATTTATATGATTTATAAATGAAAAGTACATATCAAATACACAAGAACCTAAAATATACACCTAACCATTATCTTTATTTGTTTACTTCTATTTTTTCATTCTTTACATAGGGATTTGAACTAGTGTTTAAGATTGGATTGACCTTGTTCAATGAACACATGTATTATTATGAGCATACTAATTATTTCACTTAATTATTGGAATCCCTTCTTTAATCCATCAGGGTGACTAATATGTGTACTTTAACATTATTTCTATATTTATTTTTTCCATCTAAGTTATAGTTACAAATAATGATACATAGATATAAATATGCATATCTATATATCAAGAACAATCAAGTGAATTATTTAGAGAAATTTTATTCAACAATAATTTATACTCCTTATTGCCTATGAGGTAATGGCCAGATTGAGGCTACTAACAAAACTATTAAAGAAAATTTGAAAAAATAGTAATAAACAAAGAGCTACTTTACACAAATAAATTTTTCATGTATTGTAGGCTTACAAAACTATTATTTACACTCCCACAAAGTATACATGTACATTATATATGTTCATTTATGGTACTGAGACCATTATGCCTCTAGAGTTGTGCACCCCTTTGTTTAGACTTCGCCGTCAAGACATTATTGATTACACTACATAAAGAGAACATATATATGAGAATTTGAAACTATGGAAAAGAGAGGAACCAATGTTATAGACAATCTTTAGACATATAAAAGAAAATTGAAGTAAAATCTTAACAGAGACATTTATATCAATACATTGTTATATTGAGAGCATATATAGACAAGTCTCTTCTTTCTTTCTCATTATTTAGAAGGGATTTTTTTTCATTGTAGATTTATTATTAAAATAGACTATAAGTTCCATATGAGAACCTTCCATGGATTTATCTCTAACATAGTTGCAAATGTTAGGATTTTTGCTTATATTGATTGTGGCATCATTTGATATAAGATCTTACAATTTGTATGTAATGAATATTCAAATCATAGAAGACGATATTGTCTAACCATGAAATGAAAATAATGAATATATTCTTAAATGAAATCATTTGTTTTTCTATTTGAATTCTTACTCTATTTTTCTTTAATACGATATAATTGAAACTTGTAAATTGAATATTTGAAAAAAAAAAAAACTCAAGCCTTATTTCTCTTATGTTTTGACCATATAACCAAACTCTAAATAGAATCTTATTAATCATTCTTCTTTTCAAAATATAAACCTTATCCCTCCTTATTATGTAAATATTTTGTAAAATTTATTTTTATTTAGAATAACAAAGGAAATAGAATATAAGTTCTATATAAGAATCCTCCAAAATTTTAACTCTACACATATTTGTAAATGCTAGATGTTTTCTTCTAATCCTATATAAGACCTTATAATTTGTTTATAATGACTATCCATACCATGAAGAGCGATATTATCTGAAATGAAATTAACAAATAAATCTTCATTTGATATCTATTTGAATTTTTGCCCCATTTTCCTTAGATGTAATGTAATGGTGAGACCTGTTATGTTTGGACCATAACCGAACTCTAAATCGAATCGAATCAAATCTTATTAATCATTCTGCTCTGCGACATATAATTAATCCTCATTTATTTCGTGAATCATTCGTGTTCCACAATCCAAACCATTTCTCAATTTTTTGGATCTTACATTGAAATGTATTGGTGGAAATCTGAAAAATTCGGAATTTCAATGTAAGATCCAAAAAATTCGGATATCTTAAAATGATAAGAGAAACAGAGGAGAACATTTCTTCCAGCAGAGCTAAAAGTATGGAAGCATTTTTCACTTCATATCATAAAATCGCCATCTTCTAAACTTTAGAAGCTCAAGCGTTATCGATGAAAAACCTCACTTTGTTAGTCGACGTAAGGCTGCCGTTAAACACGTCCAAGACCAAATCTTGCACCTCCTCAGGCGTGTATTTGATGTACATATCGCTTTCAAATCTGGTCCTATACCTGGCAAGAAAGGAAGTGTAGGCAGGTACCAACTTCTCAGATATGGAGGCGCCCAGTTTCTCCCGCAGGCTGACGTCAGCCACCACCCATCCACTATGTCGCCTCCTCGCCTCTTCCATCGCCAAATTGAACCCCTTTATTCTCTCCCTCAATCCCTCCCCAGGAATTTCATCATCTTTCAGAAACGACAAAACTTTCGTCCAGGCGGCCTTCGCATAACTCTCTGCGTACTGCCTCACCTTATCACGCTGTTTCCTCACCCACTCCTCCCCCACTATATATCTCAGCTCGCACCCCTCCACTTTCTGCACTATGTAGTGAATGTTGTTGACCAGAAACATGTACGACAGTGCGCCGTCTTTGTACAGATCGGATTTCGTCTCCAGTTTGCAGATGAGGAAAAAGACGGTCCATCCGAAGCGGACGGACAGCGGCGCAGCGGCGCCGTCGACGGAGAAATCATCCGGCAGCGCCAAGGGCAGCTCTCCGGGCGCGTCTGTGGTTATGTTTACCAAAGTTTCCCTGTAATCGCACAGCAAAGTTAGATAATTCATGACGTATTTGGTCACAGGATGAACAGCGCCGCCCGCAACGGGGGCCTTTGATTTGTCCTTCTCAATGGCCTTCACAAATTCCGTCAACATTTTCCGGGCGGCCTCACCCAGCCGGGCCAGAATCTTTTCAGTCCGTTCGCAAAGCTCACTACAATATGTGTCCTCCATGTCCGGCATGAGATCCGTGAGAGCTTCGTAGAGATCGAGCACCCGGAATAATCTTTCCGGCTCCCGGCTCGTAGCCGCCACGGCTTCCGCGAAGGCGAGAAGCCTGACTGTGGGTTCTTCTGCAATTTCAGTGAAACAATAGTTCCTCATGTTACCCTGCCCTTCAAACACCTCATCGCACAGCCTCTTTTCCCCAGCAAACAAAACCCGAATGCTGATTTTGGCGGCGTATATCCATTTCCTGATCTTTTCCTCCATTAACTCCCACTTTATTTTCCGAAGATCGTTCAATTTCACCTTCTCCACGCCCAGATTGAATAAACTCCCTTCCACCACGACCTTTCTTGCGAGAGAGAAGACTCGAACGCATTCACTCGCGTACCCCGTCCTCGCCATGATCTGCGCTATAATTCTCAGATTCACCACGGCGCCCAACGGAAGCATTTTGAATTCGTAGGTTCTGTCTGTTGACGAAGAACTGGAGATGGAGTGGCTGCTGATACTCATGCTCTCGTCTGTACTCGAATTGAGCGACTCCCACCGCTCAGGATCGAGGGCCTCGCTGTAAGCTGACAGAACCTCCTTAAATTCCGTCTCCAGACGGGCCATCGATATTTCCAATAGCCTCTGCAACCGGGTCATATCTGGGGAGACTCTCCCACGAGCAGAAAACTGTTTCATGAGTTGGTGGAGATTTTCAACAGTGTTGATGTATCCACTCACTTCTTCTGGGCCGCTTTCCAGCAGCATTTTCCTTTCTGTCTTGACGTCCCATTTCAATATCACTGCAGACAAAGAGTCCTGCGATTTCGCCCAATTATTACTCTGGATTGTGTCTGGCCTCATTGCAGATACCATCAAGTTTCCAATATGTTATGTTGCAGTACCAATTCTGTTTTCTCCTTACATTTTATACTATTTTAAATTTTTCATGAATGGTAATTAGGATACTTGTATTTGAAATAAATTATGTGAAAAAGGTCATAGATATCATTATCTAGAAAATAAGTTTATTTCTCCACAAAATATTATTGTACTATTTATTATCACAGCTTTTTTTCACTCGTCTCTTCGCTATTTTCAATATGAACTGAATTCTTAAATAGAACGAAATTGGAAGATAAAGATTTTTGAAACAGACTTTTCAATTGTAACGCTTACCATTGAATTTTATTTTTCTTTCACAGATTCTTACCTCTGATTAGATTTGGATTTGACTACTATTTTTACAGTCAAATATGCACCAAGTATACTGGATTGACATATACTTGTAGAATTTACGTGGAGGAATCTGTCATGTGCACAGATGACCATTATATTGTTTTCTCTAAGTAAATTCCAAAAAAGTTTCCTATTTTATAGGCAAGTGTGTAGGATAATTTGACATGTGGAGGCCGACAACAGCTTGATGGACTGCCCATTCTTTCAATCTTTTGTTTGGATTGTTCAAGTGGATTTTCTTTCGTAAACGCGTTAAATTCAGAGTTTGTAAGATGTCGCTATATGATCTCAATGTTAGAAATGTCTACTTTCTTTTGTCCTGATCTACATTTAGTTGGATGCACGTTATCAAATATTTTAAGAAATGTTTTATTTAAGGTGGTTTTATTTGTAGTGCTTACCAAGTATGTAATTTTTTTTTTGGTAGCTGACTTGAGAGAGCTAAGAGCCGACCATATTCGAGTTTATTGAAATTGGCATAACCGTACGTGGCATCGCAGCGTTCACTGGGCTTCCCAAACAGGTTTGCTGACATATGACAATAATACATGTTTAGTATGTTGGATAGATACTCTTATCTTTTCATTAAATTTAAAACAATGGTTTGGTTTTGTATGTAGAGAATGGAAATTTTTAAATTGATTTTCATTTTCTCTTTCGAAGATTTCAATTGGTGATATTGGTCATCATATTGGTATTAGAGTCAAAGAATACCCTGCCGATATCACACATGACAGAGTCTCTAAGTGAGTTCTTGTCGAGCATTCTGCCAAAACCAAGCATCACATCCTTCTTTAAGATACTCGAGTTCTAGTCAAAGAAGGCATTTTCTTCAAGAGGCAACTCTTAGAAGCCATCCAAATTTCCAATCATTTTTTCAAACTTAACTATGATGGTGGTTATAATCTTAGTTTCTCTTGACACCCTTTCTTATCCCACCTTCAGAATTGCCCCTCTCTACCATTGTCTTTGTGCTCCTTTACTCATGATCAACCCTCCTCGCCCCCTCCCCACCACCTCACCTCCCTCCCTAGTCCTCTTCTCCTCCTTTCTTTTTCGTTTTTGTTTTTCGCCTTTGTTTTGTGTGATGGTTTTCCTATGTCCCTTTCTTTTTTTTTTAGTTTTCATTTGGCCCTCGTCCTCATTTTTTTAGTTTTCGCCTTTGTTTTGTGTGATGGTTTTCCTATGTCCCTTTCTTTTTTTTTTAGTTTTCTTTTGGCCCTCGTCCTCATTTTTTTTTTCCCTCATGCATTGTTTTTTTTCTCCTTTTTGATCTCTTGTTTTTGTTTGTGCTTTATTTTTGTTCTTTTGTTTGATAATTTTTTTATTGTCTTCTTTAGTTCTTGGTCACTTTCTTTATATATATATATATATATATATATTTTTTTTATTAAATCTTTTTTAGTATTTCTATATCGACTTTTTTCTTTTCTTCTATGTTCATATTTCATATATTAATAAAACTTTAATTATTTAAAATTATATAATTTTAATCTTACATTTTATTTACATATATTTTTTTTATTTTTATTTTATGTATATATATTTTATTTAATCATCTTTTTCATGTCTTTTCTTCATTATTTTTTATATTCTTTCAATATATATAATTATTTAATTAAATAATTATATTTTCTTTGTTATTTATTTAATAGTTTTTTTTCTTTTTGTATACACATAATAATAATAATAATAATAATAATGTGTGGAATATTATTTTATTTAGTATACTAAAATGGCAGAGTAGACACGAAATCAAAAAGCTACGAAAGGTAGTATTTTATTAACCCTAAGGTGAAGCAGTTGAGGTTGAGCAGTATTGCGAATGATTTTTATCGGTGGACTCATGGTTCTCTTGTTTGTAATGCTAGGTTTTCTCATCGGGTGTATCAAGCTTTGAATCCATACAGACAATTTATGAAATTTTATCCTGCGAAATGCCTAGCGAAAATCAATATGGTGAAATCTTTAGATGCTCAATTTTATTTCTTTGCCAAAACTAGGTATGCTCTTTCGGCGAGGTTCTATCATCCTACAACCATGACCCGGTCTCTCGAACCCTAATACCAGAATCCTACATTTGAATCGCCGAACTTTCAGGCATGCTTTCCCTAGAATTCTTTCTAGGGCACTACCACAGAAGATGCCTTTTGATGTTCAGATAGTGGAAGATTGTTGACTCCTTGCCCATAAACAAAATGCCAGCAGAATAAAGCATTTCAAGAACAGTAATACCTTTCGAACAAAAAACCCTCAATCTGCTACTTTTGATTTGCCTATCTATAATCGATTCTCACATCTCTAGCTAGAGAACAGTATAGGAAAGGCCAAAATTGTGCCCTACTCTCCCCCACATAGACATAATCCTATAGGCTCAATAGAGACCAAGATACCAGTTCGAATGAAGGATTCCCCTTCTCGAAACATGCAACATATACCTATGGAAGGGTTATATTCTCCACCGCATCACAGATTCACATAGTCACTTAACCCTAACATTCATGTTTCAGATTTAATCATCAAGGGTAATCCTACCTTCACAAAGGGCTTGATGACTTATTGTGCGTCCTTAGGGCTATTCAGAAAGTGGTTCGGCTCTGGGCTGAAAATTAGCGACATTAAAATATGGTTTAATGATATCCTCAGGGAATAGGTAAGTATGACTTCTCTTCCCGAAAATTGTTTTTTAATGGAATGCAGAGATAAATTTGTTAAAAATAGATTATTGTCAAGTGATCAAATTTATTATTTAGGGCACACAATAAAATTTATGAATTGGAAGCCCAATTTTAAATTGAGTATGTTTGATAGTATTTCTGTGCCTAGATGGATTAAAATCTTGGATATGCCTGTGGAACTTATACACAGAAAAATTATTACACAAATTGGGGAAAGTCTAGGAAGAATGTTAGGATTAGAATTGAACCTTCTTAACTCATCGGATGTTAAATTTTTGATACAATCTAATGGAAAAAAAGAAAATTTACACCACATCAAATTCAAAACTAATAAAATTACATATCAGTTTAAACTAGAATACTTCTATGGAACTATTAATCATTAAATATGGCTTACTTCCCACAAAGATATCAATTGTAGAATAATAGATCATACTACGGACCTTAAGAAGTTTCTTAATATGAATGGAGCTTCTGTTCCAAAGCCATACTCTATCCTTATCGAAGATGGGGAAATATGTAATTACCCCATATTTCCACAATACAAGGAGATTATTCCTGATGTGGCCTTTATGGACTATGGTAGTTTTTTATCACTAATTTATCACTTCCTGATAGGAGAATGAAGAATCATACGATTCAGTGGGAGTCTGTGTCTGGTGGTGTAGGAGCACCTTAAGGTCTAGTAGAGATCTTTAAAACATTTTGGCTTGTAGGTTGGTTTGGCCAACCACCAAAGTTAATAAGGAATAAACATGAAGTCCCAAGTGTGTTTTGTGTGTGTCTAGAGGTAGGAGTGATTAGGGTTTAGTGTTTGATGTGATCAAATAGGATCTAGGGGTCTAAGTCCTAGAAAGTCAACCAAAAGGTCAAAGGTTGACCAAAAATCCAAAATAGAGTGGAAATAGTGTTTATGATGTTTTAAGGTCATATTAAGTGGTTTAGGATCGAGTTGGGCCATTCGAAATAAAATTTTTCCATTTGTGTAAAAGATGTAAAAGTTGCTCATGACAACTTTGCAACTTTGCAAAGTTGTCATAACAACATTTCCTAAAAACTACGAAAGGGCTTTAATGGTGCCCAAATCCTGACATGAGGGTCCAAACATGTGGGAATATGATATATAATGTGGAGAAAACCCTAATTTGATAGGGATTGATCATTGTGTATGGATTGTGTGTTGAGAAGGAGAGATTTTGACTGTATTTTGTGAACAGAGCCATCATCTAGTACTTTAATGGATTGAATGGAGTGAATTAATGCATTAAGATTGTTTTTTGTGTTATTTAGTTGATCATTTTGGCATTGGTTTGGTCGTTTAGTCTTTCTGTTTATCATTTTGTAATTTCTTCAAGTTTCACTTGTTCACTGTCCAGTTTTGAGCCATTCATGTAAATAATGGCTTTTCTTGGAGTTCCAGTGGTCCAAGCTTAATGAAAACTTGGAATCAAGAAAAGCACTATATATATGTTGTAAATATGGTGTGTGGGGTCTATGTGTGTAGGGAAGCTATGAGAACAATTAGGCGCTCGATGAGTACTGTGTATCCTAGCTAGGAAGTCTGAACAATGCTGAAGTAATAAGAATTGCTTATAGATTGGTGTGAGCCAATCAATGGTGGAGAAGTGTAGGGGAATGTATCTTAGACATGTGGATGAAAGGAGGAGTGTAGAGGAGGTCATTAGTGTACCTTTTGAAATCCAAGAATCCAAACCAGTTTACATACCCTAGAAACCCTTGAAAATAGGGGTTTGGTGAAAGTCTAGTGTACGAATAAGGTAGGGGTCTACAACCTTGAAAATCCTGGAGCCTAGGATAGACCTAAAAGGAATCCATAATTAGTTTGGAGGGTTGTGAAGGGGTTTTTTGAAGAAAGCCAAGAATACTAGTTTCTAGGAGGCCTAATTGACCAAACAGGCTACAAGACCTCAAAATCAAAAACCTAGGAACCTGATTGAAATCCAATGAAGGGATCCATCAAAATGGATCAAAACCAGTTGGGAATGACCTAGGAATGGTCAAGAATCCTATTTATACTGACAAGGTCAGATGGGAGAGAAATTGGCTAGGATAAGCCTATGGGTGCATAGTGGAATGGAGAAAGACTTGAAGGGAGTTTGAAGTTGGTGGTGAGCTCTAAAGGAGATAGGGGATCATAGAGTTTTCCTCTGGTTAGGGTAGTGATAGAAACCCTAAGAATATGAAAGAAAGTGTCTTGAAGAGAGAAAGCAATCTCTTAGGAGTTGGAGCTCCCCATCAAATTGGTATCAGAGCCATTGAAAGGCTTGGGAATTGACCAGTGTATGTTAGAGGGAAGTGAATCCATTGAAGAAAGCACCATGGTGACCAATTCAACATTGGAAAGGGACTTGTCAGAGCAGAAAGTCAAGAATAGACTTCTTGAAGAAGCTATGGAGGAGATGAAGCTAAAGTTGGCAGAAGTTGTAGAGGCAGAAAACAAGATGAAAGAAAAAATGGTAGAAGAGAAAGATAAGGGAAAGATTCAAGTTGAAGAGGAGGTAGAACGAGAGCCTGACCCTCCTTTACCATAGGAAACATTCCTCAAGGCCCTCAAGGCATTAAGTGGCAAGGCATTAGAAGGCATTCCAGTGTTCTCTGGAAAGATGGATGTAGAGTTGGTTATGGAGTGGATTGAGTGTATGGAAAACCATTTTGAATGTGATGGTATCATCGAGGCACATAAGGCGAAGATAGCCAAATCAAGGATAAGAGGACAATAATTAACTTCGGGGAAGTTTTTGCAAGAAGAAAGAGAAAGGGAAGGTAAGAAGCCAATAGCAACTTGGAAAGCATTGGTATCTATGGTGGCTAAGGTGAAAGAAAAATACCTACCAGAGGATTATGATATCCAACTACACAAAATGAGATAGAATCTCAGACAAAAGGATCATGATGTGGCATCCTATATAGAAGAGTTCCAAAAAATATGTCTTAGGTCAAGAGTGCAAGAAGTAGAAAGCATCAAAGTTGCTAGGTTCCTAAATGGTCTCAGATGGAACATACAAGAAGAGTTGATCCTCTTCACTCTAACTTCTATCCATGGGTGTTTTCAAATGGCCCTAAAGGTGGAAGAAAAACTTAGGAAGAAAGAAGATTCCAAATCTAGGGGAAGAGGAAGAGGTAGAGACTCTAGAGGAGGACATAGAGGTGGTTCTAGTGGAAGGAACAATGACACCAAAAGCCAAGGAGATTCTACGGATGGTGAAAAAAACCATGTGACCAGTAATAGAGGAGGATATAACAGAGGTAGAGGATTTCACAATGGTGGAAGAGGCATATCGGGTGGTCTTGGAAGGAGCTCACATTTTGCTACCATGAAATGCTACTATTGTGTCCAATTGGGTCACCCTACCTATAGGTGTCCAGACAAGCCAACATCTTCACAAGGTGAGAAGAAGATAGAATATATGCAAGAAGAGGACATGACTAAACAATCAGAGATCATTTGGATTTAGAGAAGGGAGAGAACCTCATGCTTAGGATGATTCTAATCAAAGAACCTACAAGGGATGAACATAAGCAGAGAATGGATCTTTTTAGAGTCAAGTGTAAGATACTTGGTAAGGTATGTAGGGTCATAATTGACTCTAGATATACTGACAATGTGCTCTCAGAGGAAGCAATACAAAACTTAAATTGGTGAAGATTCCTCATGTGTGCCCTTACAAAGTAACTTGGTTGAATAAGGGACAAAATATCTTGGTTAATGAACAAGTGAGGGTTAAACTCACTATTGGAAATTATCAAGATAGGATAATTTGTGATGTATTACCCATGGATGCATGACATATGTTGCTTGGTAGACCATGATAGTATGACATGGAGGCAGTTCACCATGGGAAGGATAATAAGTACTCATTCAAGAAGAATGGAGTTACTTATAAGATATAGCCTTTGATAGAAGAGGAGACAGTGGAGAAGTTGGACTCAAACACCCTACTAATGATTGAAAATGAATTCCTCAAGGACATGAAGGAGGAAGAAGGAATTGGCTATGCAATTTTGGTGAAGCCAAGAGAGGAAGAGACACCTAAACAAGCACCTACGCCAGCAGAAGTAAAGCAGTTGTTGGATAAGTTCCAAGACATCATTTGTGAAGGGAGTCCAGCTACACTACCCCCAAAAAGATATATTATCCATCAAATTGAGTTTGTGCCAAGGGAATCATTGCCTAACAAGGCTACATATAAGATTACATTGGAGTAGAAAAAAGAGATTGCAAGGCAAGTGCTGGAGCTTTTGGACTAGAGCTTGATAAGGAAGAGCATCAGATCATGTGCTGTCCCACTAGTGTTGGCTCCTAAGAAGGGAGGTAAGTGGAGAATGTGTACTGACTCTAGGGAAATAAATAGGATAAGTATTAGATATAGATTTCCTATTCCTAGGATAGAATTTTTAATGGATTGCTTGGGGGGTGCTAACTACTTTTAAAAGATTGACTTAAAAGTTGATATTATCAAATTAGGATGAAAGAGGGTGATGAGCGCAAGTCAACTTTTAAAACCATAGAGGGGTTATATGAGTGGTTAGTAATGCCATTTGGGCTTACAAATGCACCTAGTATTGTTATGAGGGTCATGAATAAAGTCTTGAAGGATTATATAGGGGTATTTGTAGTAGTCTACCTAGATGACATCCTCATTTTTAGTAAAACAAAGCAAGAGCATAAGAAACACTTGGAACTTGTGTTAAAGAGGTTGCAAGAGGAGAAACTCACCATAAATCTTGAAAAGAGTGAGTTTATGAAACAAGAATTAGCCTACCTAGGATTTGTAGTATCCCAAGGTGACTTGAGGATGAATAAGAGAAAAGTGGAAGCCATATTAAGTTGGCGTACTCCTAAGATAGTGAATGAAGTCAGAAGCTTCCATGGGTTAGCCCAATTCTATAGGAAGTTTGTTAGGAGATTCAATGAAATTTGTGCACCTGTCCTAGATACCATTAAGGGTGGAGTCAAGACAAAATTTGTGTGGACCAAGCAAGCTAATGAGGGATTTGAGAGATTGAAGAAAGAGATAGCCACCTAACCAATATTGGTTTTACCAAGCTTTGAGAAGTTGTTTATAGTAGAATGTGATGCTAGTAACATAATAGTGGGTGCATTCCAAAGTTAGGAAGGAAGACCAGTAACCTTCTTTAGTGAAAGGCTTAATGAAGCAAAATCTAGGTACTCATCCTATGATCTAGAGCTCTATGCATTGGTGCAAGCTCTAAAGAAGTGGAGGTACTACTTGTTTCCAAAATAATGTGTCATATATATTGATAACCAGGATTTGAGCTATATAAATGCATAGGAGAAGCTTAGCTTAAGACATAAAAAATTGATGGAGTTTTTGCAGTCATACACTTTTACTATCAAGCATAAAAAGGGTGTGAATAACAAGGTAGAAGATGCGCTTAGTAGGAGATTGCTTACCATCCAGGAGATTTAGTAGCAGAGTATAGGGATTGAAGGTTTCAAAGACCTTTATGAAGGAGATTCATATTTCTCAGTGATGTATAAGGTGTGTACTGATTTTTAGAATCACTTTCATAGTGAGTTTACAAACTATACCTTATAGAATGGATTGTTGTTTAAAGGAAAGAAACTATGTGTTCCAAGGGGTTCCATGAGGGAGAAAATCATCCAAGAGAAGCACAATGGAAGTTTGAGTGGACACTTTGGGTTGAACAAGACCATAGACTTAGTGGAGAGATACTATTGGTGACCTAAGATGCAAAAAGATGTAAGAAGATATATGGAACACTGTGGAGTATGTCAGAAGGAAAAGGGGACATCATCAGATGTAGGTCTTTAGCAACCATTACCCATCCCAAATAGACCATGGGAGTGCATAAGTATGGATTTCATAGTGGGATTACCTAGGACTCCAATTGGTCTAGATAGTGTGTTTGTGGTAGTGGATAGATTCAGTAAGATGAGTCATTTCATCTCATGTAAAAACACACATGATGCCAATCACATTGCCCATCTCTTCTTCAAGGAGATAGTGAGGATCCATGACTTGCCAATGAGTATAGTTGCAGAAAAAGATGTGAAGTTTATGGGGCAGTTTTGGAAGACCCTATGGAAAAGACTAGGAACTAAATTGTCTCATTGTTCTACCTATCATCCACAAATGGATGGTTAGACAGAAGTGATAAATAGGGTTCTTGACAACTTTATAAGATGTTTGAAAAAAGAGTATGGCCAAGGATGGGAAAAATTCATCCCACAGGAAGAATTTGCCTACAATGATAAAATAAACATGACTACTGGAAAGAGTCCATTTGAGATTGTATATGGTAGTCATCCAAGGGGTGTATTAGAACTCAGGGACTTAAAAGGATATGAAGGAATCAGTGGGAATGCAATTGATTTTGCACAATCAATGAGAGAAGTTCATGAGAAAGTAAAAAAGACTCTAATGGAGGCCAATCAGAAGTTGAAGGCTAAGAAAGATGAAGGAAGGAGAGACCTACAATTTCAGGTGGGAGACTTGGTGATGGTATATTTGAATAAGGATATACTATAGAAGGGAATACCAAGTAAACTACAAATGAATAGGATTGGACCTTGTAAGGTATTGGCTAAGTATGGTTCCAATGCCTACAAGACAGATCTACCAAAGGATATGTCTATTTCTACCATTTTCAATGTGAAGGATTTGATACCGTATAAAGGACCAGATATAAATGAAAAAGAGTACAGTAAAGAGGTAACCAAGGATGTGAAATAAATTAGGGTACCTATTCAAACTAAGGCACAAGTGGAAATGATACTGGATTCAAGGGTGAAGAAGAAGACAAGGAAGAAAGTTTACATGGAACACTTGGTGAAATGGGAACACCAACCTGAGTCAGAGGCTACATAGATAGAAGAGCGAAAATTCAATAAGCATGGCATAAGCATGGAGTAAATCACACCTAAGGTACCTTATTTTTCTTGTTTCAGGGGGAGGATGGTGCAGGAGCACCATAAGGTCTAGTAGAGATCTTTAAAACATTTTGGCTTGTAGGTTGGTTTGGCCAACCAACAAAGTTAATAAGGAATAAACATGAAGTCCCAAGTATGTTTTGTGTGTGTCTAGAGGTAGGAGTGATAAGGGTTTAGTGTTTTATGTGATCAAATAGGATCTAGGGGTCTAAGTCTTAGAAAGTCAACCAAAAGGTCAAAGGTTGACCAAAACTCCAAAATAGAGTGGAAATAGTGATTATGATGTTTTTGGATGTTTTAAGGTCATATTATGTGGTTTAGAATTGAGTCGGGACATTGGAAGTAAAAGTTTTCCATTTGTGCAAAAGATGTAAAAGTTGCTAATGACAACTTTACAACTTTGCAAAGTTGTCATGACAACATTTCCTAAAAACTAGGAAAGGGCTTTAATGGTGCCCAAATCTTGAAATGAGGGTCCAAACATGTGGTAATATGATATATAAGGGGAAGAAAACCCCAATTTGATAGGGAGTGATCATTGTGTACGAATTGTGTGTTGAGAAGGAGAGATTTTGACTGTATTTTGTGAACAAAGCCATCATCCAGTACTTTAATGGATTGAATAGAGTTAATTAATGACTTTATATTGTGTTTTTTCTTATTTAGTTGATCATTTTTGCATTGGTTTGGTATTTTAGTCTTTTTGGTTATCATTTTGTAATTTCTTCAAGTTTCATTGGTTCACTGTCCAGTTTTGAGCCAGTCATGTAAATAATGGCTTTTCTTGGAGTTCCCGTGGTCCAAGATTAATGACCAATTGGAATAAATAAAATAAATATATATGTGTTGTAAATATGGTGTGTGGGGTCTGTGTGTGTAGGGAAGCTATGAGAACAATCGGGCCCTAGGTGAGTATTGTGTATTCTGGCTAGGAAGTCTGAACAGTGCATAAGCAATAAGAATTGCTTATGGATTGGTGTGTGCCAATAAATGGTGGAGAAGTGTAGGGGAATGTATCTAAGACATGTCGATGAAAGGAGGAGTGCAGAGGAGGTCATTAGTGTACCCATTGAAAGCCAAGAAGCCAAACCAGTTTACATGCCCTAGAAACCCTTGAAAATAGGGGTTTGGTGAAAGTCCAGTGCACGGACAAGGTAGGGGTCTAAAACCTTGAAAATAATAGAGCATAGGATAAAAATAAAAGGAATCCATAATTTTTTTGGAGGGTTGTTAAGGGGTTTTGTGAAGAAAACCAAGAAGACTAGTTTCTAGGAGGTCTAATTGACCAAAAAGGCTACAAGGCCTCAAAATCCAAAATCTAGGAACCCGATTGAAACCCAATGAAGGGATCCATCAAAATGGATCAAAAATAGTTGGGAATGACCTAGGAATAGTCACGAATCCTATTTATACTGACAAGGTCATGTAGAAGTTGAGAAATCCAACTTCATAGATCACCAAGAACACCTGCATGCAAATAACCTGTTGCTGAAAGGAAACCAAAGAGACAAAAGCAAAGGCTTGGAAAATCTCAGCGAAGTGAGAAAAAATTCTATTCCAAGGTAATGAAAAATAATTACAAGAGTTCAACCTTAAAGGTGAATGAAACCCTAAAAAGGTAAAAGTTAGGTTGCACAATATAATTAATATAAAATATTAATTATATGCACCTAAGAGATAGCTTAAGTGAAAATAGATTACATAGACAACTTAATAATTAAATCAACATGATCTAATTAATAAGTGAAGATAAATAGATACTCTAAAACCCCCCTTAAGTGAAGCTCAAGAGGTAAGCTAACTTAGCACAACTATGAAAGTAGGAAAAGAGGGTCCTAACAACAAGGCCTGATTAGGTACCCAAAACAAGGAAATCTCTGTGAACCGGAGATAAAGGAGAAAACCCAGTGGGAAAACCCCCTCTCCAAAAAGAGATAGAAAAAACATGTTGAAAAAAACATGAAGGAAGGCAGGCCTCAATAAGACCCCCCAAGGACAACTTCTGTCACCCCAAGCATAGAACGCAACTGAAGATAGCATGGAGATGCAAAAGGTTTGGTAAAGATGTCAGCAACCTGCACGTCAGTGGGAATGTACTCCAAAGTGAGAACACCATCCTGAATCTGCTGACGGATGAAATGCATATGAAGCTCAATGTGTTTAGTGCACTGATGCTCCACTGGGTTGCAAGAAATGTGAATAAAACTATGATTATCACACCACAGAATAGTGGGACGATCAGGGGGAAATCCAAACTCAGTCATCAACTATCGAAGCCATAGAATCTCTTGACTAGCATGTACTTCCACTCTGTACTCATCCTTTGTAGATGAAAGCACACGAGCATTCGGCTTCTTGCATGACCAAGTAATAGGACTAGATCCAAGAAAAAAGACAAAGCCAGAAGTAGACTTCTGATCATCAATATCACCAGCCCAATCTGAGTCAGTGAAGCCAACAATGTGAGGAACCCCTGATGTGTAATGAATGCCATACATAAGTGTGCCTTGAATGTATCTCAAAATATGCTTGGAAGCTTGCCAATGACTCTCATGAGGCTCATGTGAGAACTGAGAGACTAGACCAATTGCAAAGGAGAGATCAGGACGAGTGTGTGTCAGGTATAACAAATTGCCAACCAACTGCCGATACAATGTAGGATCCACTGAAGGCAAAGTGCAAGAGGTAGACAAAGTAACACCCAGCTAAAAAGGTGTGGGAGAAGGTTTGCAATCAAGCATATCAAAGCACCGAAGCATGTCAAGAGCATACTTCTGTTGGTAAACAAAGATCCCAACAGAGGAATGAACAATCTGCAGACCCAGAAAGAAGTGTAATTGACTGAGGTCAGTCATCTCAAACTGCTCCATCAATGCGTGCTGAACATCCTGAATCATAGAAGATGAGCTACCTGTGATGAGAAGATCATCAACATATAGCACAAGGATCAAAACCTCATCCTCAAGATGTTGAATGTAGACTATAGGATCGGAATGACAACGTGTGAATCCTGTAGAAAGAAAAAAGGAGTCCATCTTCTCATACCAAGCCTGAGGGGCCTGTTTGAGACCATACAAAGAATGCTGAAGTCGACAAACCAAGGAGGAATCCTAAAAATCCCTGAGGCTGCTCCATGTAAATCTCCTCAATAAGATCACCATGCAAGAATGCACTCTTCACATCCATCTGAAAAATGGGCCATCCTTGAGAACCTGCGAGGGATAAGACAAGGCAAATAGAGTTCATCTTGGTGACAGGGGCAAATGTCTCAGTGTAATCAATACCCTCAACCTGTGAAAAACCCTTCAAAACAAGATGTGCATTGTACTTATCAATAGAACCATCAGCAGAAAACTTAGTATGATAAAACCACTTGCATCGTACTAACTTTCTTCCCTTAGGAAGAGAACAAAGATCCCAAGTATGATTCTTCATCAAAGAAGAATACTCCTCCTCCATAACACTGTCCCACTCAATATGTCCTGTCACTACTACAAATGTCTGAGGATAACCACAAATAGCATGACTCAGAAGACTAGAACCTGCAATATGAGACCGGGTGCGATGGGAAGTGGAAGGGTCACCAGCTAGAGATCTTGTAGCCTCAATTGTAACACGAGCCCATCTAGGCATATGTGGAGGATCCTATGGTGGAGGTAAATGGGGATCATCAAGATCATCATCCTCATCATCCTAAAAAGAAACTGGAATAGATGAAGGAGTAGTGGTGAGTGAAGTAGACTCAAGAAGTAGGGTATCTACTACAGGAAGGCGCTCATCAAACTTGACATCCCATCGAAATAGGACCTCTCTGGAATCAGGATCAAACAAACTGCATGCCTTAAAATCCTCACAATAGCCAACAAAAAAGAGGTGTCATCTCTTTCGCTCCATTGCTCTCCTCTGAGTGTCAGGCACAAATGCCCATGCTTCACTACCAAAAACTTAGAATGAAGATACATCAGGCTTGACATGAGACCAAGCCTCCTCAGGAGTCATATGTCAAACTTCCTTATGAGGCATCTGATTCTGAATATAGTTGTCACAATTTACTGCCTCTGCCCAAAAAGACGAATCCATGGACTTGGATTGAACCATACAATTAGCCATCTCCTGAAGTGTTCTGTTCTTTCTCTCCGTGACATCATTCTACTGAGGGGTGTAGGGGACTAAAAAATGATGCTGAAGACCATGTTCAGAGCAAAAATCCCTGAAATCTTGGTTCACATACCCCCCCATTATCTGTGTGTATCCATCAAATAGAAAGACCAGATTGCTTCTCCACAAATGTCTTAAAGACCCGAAATGAATCAAAGACATCAGACTTGTACTTCAAAAAGTACACCCATGTGCACTTGGAGAAGTCATCAATGAAAGTAAGCACATATGTGGCACCAAAAAAAGGAGTAGGAAATGACATGAGGTCACTATGAATCAACTTCAATGGTGCCAAAGCATGAGTAGCTCGTCCGTGAGGAAAATAATCCTTATGTTGTTTGCCAAGAACACAACCCTGACAAACCCCATTAGTGCAAGTAATCTATGGAAGCCCAAGAACAAGTGCCTGTGTGCTCATCTGCTGAAGATATCTGTAATTGACATGGCCCAAATGCTCATGCCAAAGTCTGCTCACTGAATCTGCATGTGCTATAAGATAAGAACATGTGCCATCAAAAGACTCAAATATATCAAATATGTATAGGTGGGATGTAGTGTCAACACTCCCAGTAGCCAAAATCATATCAGAATCTTGTAAGTCCCGAATAACCACATCATGTGGCGAGAACTCAAGTGTCTTACCAGAGCTAGAGTGGAAAATATGATAGATAGACAATAGGTTCATCGAAATGTTAGGGACAAAAAGAACATCCTGAAGAGAACCCCCAACTAATGAAACAAAACCAGAGCCCAAAATAGAAAGATGAGATGAGTTCCCAACAACAATCTATGAATTAGCACAAGGAGCAAGTGAGGTGACCAACTGCTGAGTGTGAGTCATATGGTGAGAGGCACCAAAATCAAGAATCCAGGTGGGCCCATAAGTTGTTGCTCGTGTAGTAAGAGCATGACCTTTCCCTGCAGGGGAGGATGTGGACTGAGGAGATGAAATGTGATGCTCCTACATGGCTTCCTCTAAAGCCTCCAAACATTTCCAACACCTAGAAATAGGATGTCCATCCTTTCCATAAAAGCTACAGGTCTCAACTGATTTCTTCTTAGTCTTGGAGGTAGACTCAGTAAAATTTGAAGAAGATTTACCCTTGGAAGGGTTAGCTGGAGGTTTTGAATCAGTTTTCTGTGCAGGTTTGGAGGAATACTCATTGCCTACTGAATCTTTCTTCGGTTTGGATTTCTATTTTGGTTTCCCGTGTGAAGACTGAGCAACCAATGATTGGCTAGAAGAGCCAGAAGCATCCATCTGTTGGATCTTTGCCTGTTCCCATGTTAACCGATCACAGAATGTCTCAAGTGAAGGCATGGTGTGTCTAGCACCCAAAGCATCCATGGTGGAGTAGAAAGTGGAAGAAAAAATCTAATACTGTCCTCTCAACTTTGAGAGTATCAGGAAGATACACTCATCATCTGTTTTGTTTCTCCCACATCCCTGCAAAATTGAGCGCATAGATTTGAACTTCATCAAGAAGTCCTCCATAGTGGGAAAGCTGGTAGGAGTCAAAGTGGTCAGCTCTACATCAAGGTGTAGTGCCCAGAACTCATTCACTGTGCCAAACAAATCTGAAAACTTTCCCCAAATAGCCCTAGGAGTTGTCAAACCATCGAGGTGAAAAAGGAGACTGTCAGAGATGTTCAGTGCAATCAAGCCCATGGCTTCATCCATTTTGTTTCTGTGCTAAAGAACCTCAAAAGGGCGCTACAAGACAGGTTGGTGTTCATCTAGACATGACCATAAGCCATGTGACATGAGTAGTCTGGTCATGTGTGCTTTCCAGGTGTGATAATTGTGTGGTGTCAGCCGGGCCACAAAGGGGTCTGACATTGAGAGAAGAAGAAGACAGAAGTAGAAGGGTCATTTCTAAATTTAAATGACAGAAATAAAATGCACCCCCCACAATGTATAATTCTATCCCCCGTACAACAAAGAAACAACAATAGAAAGCACAAAAAATGAGAAGAAAACCTGGACGCCAAATGCAGAGATGGAGGAAACTAAAGCCTCTAATTTAATTCCAAAATTGAGAGCTCAAATAGCTAAATCAACAATCAAGACTAGTACCATTGCATCCATCTTGAAAATACCTTTCCGACGATGTTTTGTTTTTCAAAAATGGACACTGTATGCTCAAGTTATGGCCAAAAAACCAACTATGCCTCCGAAAAATAGCTCTCTAGAAAAAACTAAACACGACAAAAAATTTGACTGTCAAACGACCGTCATAGAGCCTAGGAAAAAAGTTGAAGACCTTTTACACGTCGTGGGCCCGTCTCACCGAAAAAAATGAAATTTTGGCTAGAAAATTTGAAATTTATGCCAGAAAAAGAATACCAGCAAGTGACGTCAGTGATGACATCACCTATACTATAGAGGTGACACCCAGTGGCGAGCCAGTGGCTGACGTCGGTGGTGGTGGCCGTCGGGCAGTTCCCGGGCGGCAGCACAGCTGCTGGCTGCTCCGTCGGTGGACGGTGGCCAGTGGGCGGTGTGCCGAGCGCGGGCCGATTCAGGCCGGGGTGGCACAGGGGTGGTGCGGTGGTGGCTGCCTCGGCTGTGCTGCGCAGAGCCCAAAAAACCCTAAAAAAATGTTTTTTTTTTAAATTTTTTTCTCAATTTTCGTGTCGTACAGCCTAGGAGGGAGAAATTTTTTCCCAGAGGTCACTGTGACCAAAAACAATAAACATTATATGAATTTCAACTCTCTTGGGCCATCTGAGCGTGATGGTGGAGTCTGTTTTAGCTCAAAGTGCTACAAAAAATAGTGCCTCCTCCAAAATAAAGAAAAAACCTCTGAGAAGCTGTGGCTTTCATCTTCGAATCACAGCTTCAAAAAACCCTCAGACCAGGAAACAGCAGGGAAGCTCTAATACCATGTAAAAGTTGAGAAATCCAACTTCATAGATCGCTAAGAACACCTGCATGCAAATAACCTGTTGCTGAAAGGAAACCAAAGAGACAAAAGAAAAGGCTTGGAAAATCTCAGCGGAGTGAGAGTAAATTGTATTCCAAGGTAATAAAAAATAATTACAAGAGTTCAACCTAAAAGGTGAACGAAACTCTAAAAAGGTAAAAGCTAGGTTGCGCAATATAATTAATATAAAATATTAATTATATGCACCTAAGAGACAACTTAAGTGAAAATAGAGTACATAGACAACTTAATAATTAAATCAACATGATCTAATTAATAAGTGAAGATAAATAGATACTCTAACACTATATGTCGATCCTGATATTCAGGACATTGGGAGATTGTGCAGGAAAGTTTTTAAAAGAAAATATCTTGTTGATCTTAATAAGGTAATAGAAAGTATTAAAGATGATTTAACAATCCCTAAACCTAGATATTATCAGCGATACTGAGGAATTGATAGAAAAATCTCAACATCTCCTATAATGATGGTTGAGGACAGAAACAAATATATTGCAGAGCTGCCAACTATAAGGAGGAATTTAGGTTTTCTGTTTACTTTTATACATATCAGAATTACCAGAGAACCACACTGGTTTGATAAAATTGTAATAGAGGATGAAGTGGGACTGAGTATTCATTGTGATGAAATGTATGAAGAAGAATGAATAATAAAATCTATGTATATTCATGCTTTACTAAAATTCTAGAAGTTAAAAAGAATTGCATTTTTAATGAGAAAATAAATAGTCATTTATGATTTAGTGAATATATAAGATATATGTATATGTTAATGTGTGGAATTTACCCATATGTTTATATATAGATATGTTCTCATATATACGAAAAGATATAAATGGGTTTGTGTTTTCCCCTTATGAATGACAATATTAATTAACCAAATAAACTTTAAAAGAGCAGGGGTCTTAGAGTGAATGAAGCAAGAAAGAGTAGAATGAAAATCAATAAATATCAATAATGATTAATAAAGGAATAATTTTTCTAGGGTAAGTAATCATGAAACTCTCAAAAACTAGGGTATACACTTTTAAAAGCATATCAAGATTAAATTCTGCAGAGATAATATGTGAGAGAATAATTAAATAATAGGCAATAAATCCCTACCATATCTTTAATCATTAAAAGATCACAATTATTATTACATCTAACTCAAATGGTAATCAATACACAATTAATAAAGTTAATGGGGTTATTGAGCTATGGAAGAATAAAGCACATCATAATATTTTTTGAAATCACACTCTGTCTATAAATTTAAATAGGGAAGTTTTCATCCGCACCGTAATTAACGAGGAGCTGATCGGTAAGTTGTATAGTATTGAGTTAATTCTATGTGTTTATCTTTAATAGATATAGATTAATCTGGGTGTTTGTAATACAGAAATTTATACCAATGTTTGAACTTTCCATGTTAAACAAACAAGAGATATGGCTTTCCTAAGAAAGATTACACCAGAGCGGTGGAATAAAATCCTAAAACCCATGGATGATATGGCCAGAAGGGCTATTGAACGGGCGGTAGGTGATGCAAATTTGGACTATAGTTTTACATTACAAACCAATGGAGACATTGCAGGGGTTTTTATATCATGTTTACTAAGAGCTGGGTATAGTAAGGAAGAAACCATAGAATTATGTAGGAAGCTCATCATAGATAACATTTTAGGTGGTCTGGAGGCAATGGTCAGTAGTAACAATTTTAGGCAAATGGTTCCATATCCCAAAGTTTATATGAAGGAGGCCATAGGGAGTCTTAAACATTAATTTAAGTTACCTCATAGGTCATGCCTAGTGTTTAAAGATCCAGAAGCCTCTGACAATCACTGGGAAGAGATTAAGAGAAATCTTCATTTCTTAATAGTATGGAAGCATGTCAGGATTTCATTGAAGCCCAACTGGCTTCTCCATTATTTTGAAGCGGAGGGCTTCAATGTTCCACCATCGGTCAATCAAATTAATATGTAACTACTATAGAATGAACCACCTATCTTCATCAAAAAAGGATGGTTAAGCAGAAGCCTAGGTACCAAAGTTGAAAAATGACAAGAGGCGGAAGCAGATGATGAAATCCTGATTCTAAAAAAAGTGAAGGAGAAGAATGAAACGTCATAGTCTACAAATATGGGTTTTATAGTGGAATGGATAGAAAGGGTTATTAGACTAGTAATATCTTTTAATCAAGCACTCCTCAAGTTAAAATACCTTAGATATATATAGATTAGATGTGAGACTCATATCCGGAATAGTCTGTTTATTAAATATGAACATATGATAATGTTACTATGAATTGTTTCTTCATAATGTCACGGTGAACAGTATATGTAGGAGTTTCTTTTCATTCAAGGAACATATGTGATGTGAAATGCGTATTGTGATGCACACACACACACACACACACACACACACACACACACACACACACACACACACACACACACACAC
>MU226194.1:250585-267084 GCA_018584345.1 Thuja plicata
ATCAACTTCTTCTTTCTCATTATGACTGGAAATGTGTAAGGATTTCTTACCATGGACTGAGGCTTTGAAAGCTGTTTCACTTTTAGGTTCAGTCTTCAATCTTGATATCTCAAATGCAGAGATTTTGTTGATCAAGGTCTCTCTCTTGAATTCTTGAAAGAATTGCATGGTTTCCTCTAGAATACTGATCTTGTTTTCATAGTCTGATGTCAAAGTAGTTAGCAACTTGTCCATTATATCTTCTTTTGATATTTCTCCACCATTGTTTCTGATTCCAAAGACTGCTTCATTTATCCTCTGATTGTAAGCTCTAATGTTCTCTTCAGGTAACATCTCAAGACTATTGTATTTCTTTTTCCATGTATTCCTGCGTGCATTCTTTGCTTGAATATCTCCTTCAAACATATCTTCTAAATAATTCCATATGGTATATGCTCTGTCAATTTTCTTGATCTCAAAAAATTCACTGTTAGATAGGGCACTGATTAGGGCTTCTTTAGCAATTGCATTATGTGTAAATATATCCTTTTGTATGTTAGTAGCATCATCCTTTGCAAGGTCTTTCAGAGATGGAATTACAACCTCTTGTGTATCAATTTCAAAGATCTCAAAGCCAACACACTGTAGATGTGTTATCATTTTGTTTTTCCAATCCAGATAATTTTCTCCATCAAACATAGGGATTTCTTTTTTGAAGTAAGACATCTGATCTACCTTAAGCTATTAGGCTTCTTCTCCAAGGCACTTGGCTCTGATACCAATTGTTAAAATAGTCCCAAAGGATAACTGAGAGGGGGGGGGGGTGAATCAGTTATCAATAACTTTAGTTCTTTAACTTCAAAATACAACAAAGTAAATGCTTAATTAGATAGCATAGTACACAACACACAATTTGATTACGGAGAAACCAAATGGTAAAAACCTTGGTGGGAATTAGCACCCACAATGAACTATACTTGTTTATAGTAATCCCTGTTAGAAGATATCTCAACCTTGTTAGGAGTTGTACTTTACAATGCAATAAGTATAGTGACCTGGTTAAGGGTCGGACCCTGTTAGGAGTCTTTTACAATTAACCCTATTACGGGTGGTGGACTCACTGTCCAAAAGCTCACTGCTTGATGGTGAAGGCTACAACCTTCTGTATAACAGATATGCACTATATTTGATGATGAACTCTAGAGTAGACCTGCAGTCTTGATCAGTTCCAGTGTATTGCAATATTTCACTTCTTCTTCACATAGACTCTTGATGAATGAACCAACTCTGATAATCTTCTCTATACATCATTCCTCTCTTTTCGTATCATTCACACTTAGCGTGTCACCTTTGACTTTCTATAAGTATCTTCCTCAAAGTATGAGATCGTGGGACCTGTAAGACAACTCTTCATAAAATCCTTGTTGGCTCTACTAAGCACACAAGCATAATTACAACCGTGCAAGTATAAAATGAATAGACGCGACGCTTCACTAAGTTGGCCTCACCAATTTAACTCTAACTTTGTAATCTTCTTGAAACATGTTTGGTGCCTTTGGATTAATATCAACAACTCATAAATAATCATGAATACACACACACATATATAGAAGATAGGCGCAACTCAAGAAACACGTGATATACGTCGGCCCTAAACCGTTACACTTCCATAACTGTAACTGCCAATAACATAATTACATAACTTTACTGAAACATCATATTTGGGTCTGTGTGTATGAACATAACATAATAAACATGTCAACAACATGTATCTATCCACGCAAGTCTTCATATCATCATTCTGATAAGTACATATAGAATTACTACTGTGTATTATATGTTGTCATAAATGACAAACATACAATCAATCAACTGCTCTGAATCAAATCTCCAACATTTTCTACCTCGTTGCAATCCACCAGAGTCTTTCTTCTAACTTTACCGTGATTATGTTTGATTTGCATACTCCTGCTAAAGTGGGGGCTTAATGTATGGTCTTAAAATGGAAGAAATTCCATGTTAAGAATGTTTATCCCTCCTTAGGGGATTTTTTGACCACCATCATATTGTCCCCTCATTTTTGCATCCCCTTTTGCTCCTCTGCCTATTTAGGACCCTAATTGGGCCTCTCCGGGCACCTTCCATCTCACGTGGCATGTTTTCCAGGGGTCCTGAATCCCTGGATCAAGGTTGACCTTGACCTTGACCTAGGTCAAGGATGACCTTGACCTTGACCTGGGTCCCTCTTTCAAATTTGGAAGTCAGTCAGCAGCCAGAGGTCATCAAAAATTTATTTCCCGCTTCTAGGTTAGTTGTTTTGGGTTCCGAAGTGATGATTCTTAAATTATATTTAATATAGGTCCTCTTCTAGAGGCATGGGTCTAATTGGAATTCAATTTCCCTATGTCAGCCTCTCTAGAAGATTGTGACCTATTTTCATATAAAAGGAAGCTTTCTCCTCTCATTTTCTCTGACCACATGATCCATCAACTAAGTGAAATCAAGCAAGAAGTCATCAAGAAAAAATTTCAAGCATCCATTGTTCTACATGATTTAAAGCTTTGAAAGTGTTCAAGTCTTCCTCTCAAGCATTCAAGTTCTCCATTGAAGTTCAAGGATTCATGCTTTCAAGCCTTTGAAGGGATTTGGTACAAGCATTCAAGATTCATCATTCAAACCCTAGATCTACCCATCATGGTGGAGTGATCTTCCTTCAAGATCCTTTGTACATCCTCAAGACTCATTCATTCTCCCTTCAAGGTGGATTCCAAGTATACAATCATGGAGGTTTATGGTTTCTAATTGAGTCTAAGCATTCATTTTTACATACTTATTTACATTTAAAATATAATTGCATATCTATTTGAATATCATATCTTCATTATTAGATTTACTTCTACTACTTGCAAGCATTATTTATTTCAATTATTGATTTCAAGGTTAATTCCTAAATCAGTGTTTGATTAAGGCAAACCCCTCCCCCAACAAACAAACCCTTTTACTTGCAGGTACAGGTTTGGAACAACAGATCAGGATGGAGATTCGGATACCCTTTTCGACAAACTTTCGGGATCCAAAAATAGAATTTCAGTCTGAGACTTTTTAGGTCGATTGTGACCTAGGACACAATTGGAAATTCTGGCAAATGGTGACATTGACTTGAGGGTACTAATCAGAACTATCTCAGAATAGAAAAATATTTCTGGGTTTTGTCCATCTCTACGTTTCTATTCTAGATTTTGTCTCAGATTTTCCAGAAACTCAACACAAGCCTCAGAAAACAACATTCTTCAGATCTGCAATATTTCAAAGTTAGTGCATTTCTCCTATTCAAATGAATTAAGGTTATCAATCTATCTAAATCTATTTTACATTCAAATTAACAAATCAAACCGGGTACTTAAGATCTTCCTTCCTTATTCTTGTTTCCAAATGATTGATTCATTTATGCATTGATCCTTCCTTTTGGGTTGATCAAATTGGATCTTTCATTTACATATCTAAGGATAGAAGGAGAGCATCTTATTTACCCCCATTACATATTTAAATGTAAGGTATTTTATGTTAAATAAATCCACATTTCATTCTAACAAACATTTTTCTACCTTACACACATCCTCATCCTTAAGTAGGGCAGAATTAAGTGAAAACCCTACCTTACTAGAGGGTGAGCCACTTTGGTTTGAAATAAGGTGAATGCATGAAAGAATATGGTGGTGGTCTGAGAGGGTGTAGGGGGGAACCTTAACACAATTATCCCCTGCAACTAGGGGGCAGTTGAATACCTATTTTTTCAAGTAGATCATGTCCAACCTTGAGTAAATTCTCTTATCTCCTCTTTGGAATTTAGACCAGGTAAACCACACCCCTTCTGAGTCCCTTTTCTTATCTTCCAAGGGGTCAAAAAGGTTAAGATTAGAAACCATTATGTTCCAAAAGACCAAATTTCATTACCTTTCCATTCAAATCTCAACCCTCCTTTCTTATCTTGATCCCTCTCAATCATGTTGAAATGTCCTGCAAGGATCCAAGGTATGTTCTCTAGGTTGGAGATCTACTTCCATAGGTCAATCCTATATTGGTGATCATTAGGAGCATAAATAGAGCATATTCCAAAGATGTCCTCATCATCCTTAAATGTAACCCACACTCCTTTGTTGCATGGAGAGGATCCCCAGCCTAGGATCAACTTCCTCCATTTCGGGCCAACAAGAATTCAGGTTCCTATTTTTCCCTTTTGATGGTTAGAGGAGTATGTTGTAACATCTTTCCATATGCATTTTAATGCAACGTCTAGGGAAAATCCAGCTACCTTAACTTCTTGAAGTAGGAGGATGTCTATCTCTTTGTGTAGTTTCAAAAACCTTTTAAGAACATATTTTCTATTAGAGGATTCCAATCCTCTGATGTTTCAAGATGCACAGCTTAAAGACATAGGAAATGATTATTTATCTGTGTCCATGGGAGTTTTAAAACTCTTGAAAAACTAGGGTATATCATTCTTTGGGTGTTTGAAGGGCTTGGGATTACCATTTAACAGAGGAGGTCTCCCTCTTTTCTTCTTCAAGCAAGTCCCTCCTGAAGTATCCAATGGAGCTTTCATATTTTTTTTATAATCCTTCCTCTTATCATTATTTGAATCTACTCCAAAAATGAATCTGTCTCCATCGGATTTGCAACAATCCTCCTGATCTCTTTTTATCTCTCCTTCCTCAAGCTCAAGGTTCCCCTTCTGGCCATCCTCCACCCCCACTGCATCACTTGACAAGGTGGGTACTCCTGAGATACTCTTCCTATCATACCTCCACTGATCGCGTGGGGGAGGGAGGGGTGGAGGTGCCAAGATAACAATCACTGAGAGTTCATTGAGTTTTTTTATTTAGGGACCGGTTAGAGATCACCCTATCTTTAGCTATCCCACTGCCTTGAGTATCGGGGTCAGTTGTGGTGGGGGAGGTTGAAGGGATAGAGAAATCCCCAGGGCTAGTACCAGTCTTGTCAATTGGTACATCAAGGGAGGCAGTGTGGGCAGCATGGGAAGCTTGATGAGAAGGAAGGATCAAGTACACTTTCCACTTAGGCTTGGGGATAGATCTAACCTTATTAGCTTTATTTTAGATCCTTTCTACCGCTATCTGCTGAGCATTAAGAATCCTATGTTTTGGAAGAGGGGAGAGGACACCAGAGTTTAACCCAAAATCCAAATCACTAGCATTCAGGAGATTCAACATTGCTTCAGGAACCACCCAGGTATGGTTATGTGGGGTTTGGTGATCATCAAATTGACCTTTGAGTTTGTCAAGGGTGGAAAATATTTCCTTTGAGTTGTGCATCTAGCCTGTAACATTGTTATCCTTGATGGGTGAAGGGCATTGTAAGGTCTGAGCGGTGGGAAGAGGAGGCTCAACCAGCTGGGCTAGTCCAGAGGGACCACCAGAGGAATTGCTTATTACTAGGGTAGGGGGATCAGAATGGGGAGGAGGAGGGTTCCCAATGGGCGCAAAAGCATATTTTTTAAAGATAGGGAACTCCTACTATTTATGGCCATCCTTTCTATAGAGGTAACAGCTATTGATGCCACCCAAAAATGTGACCAAGCAATCGAAGGGGCATCCACTAAGGTCAAATCGTAGTATTTTGAGAAAATCAATACCAAGCTTAAGGGTAATGAGTACTCTAACATTTGTGTGGGGAATAAGAACATTAGACTGATCAATCCTCATAACTCTACCAACAAGTTTGAGGGCCTGAGGGATAAGGTTCAACAAAAAATGGAGGGATATTTTTAAGGACAATCCATCTAGGGCTAGACAGGACCAACACTTCATTATGCGAGGCTTCAAGCGACCATGTGATGGCTCTGAATTCATACGGGCCCACTCTCCATAATTTATTATCTATAATAGCTTTCTGAGAAAGGGAATCTATGAAGAACATTAAAAATAAGCCCTTTTGAAGCATCCTACAATATGAGAAATGGTATCCTAGTTTTTGGCCCCAAATCCTCAGAAACTAGTAATTAAGGTAGTTCATAGATGGAATCTTGGTGACATTAACAACAACAAAGAATATAACATTATCTCTAAGTCTAACCTTTTCTTGTTCAATTGCGATAATCATTTGTAGATTAGCTTTAATTATGAGCTTGGGAGGCATCACAACCTTACCTCCATCTCTTGCAGTTGCTTCTGAGGCATTGGAGATAGTCGAGATGAAGCGGGCGCCCTCTCGTAAGGTCCTCTCATTTTGGATGACCAGTTTGAAGGTTCTCAGTTTGGTTCCCACTGTTTGTTCTCTATTTTCCACCTGCAAAATGTTGTGCTCCACTACGGCCACTGTGATTTCATTGCTCTATATTTGTGTTCTGGGATTATCAACATTTCTTTTATCCAAACCTTTATTCCCTTGGTTGCTAGGGAAATAACTATCCTTGCCTTTATTACTACCGATGTACCCCGGGGAAGTGGAGGCCATTAATGGCACCCCAACTTGGGCACTCGGGGAGTAGGAAAGTGTGTGAGAGGGGAAACCCTAGTTTCAGACCACCATAACCAAAACTTTTCCATTCATGTCCACATCCGTATACATCAGAGATATGAAGTATTTACAAATAAGGTAACTACTTATTGAGTCATTTTCAAGAATCATTGTAATTAAGGATGTAAGTAGTAACAATTATTTGTGTTTGCATCTAAATTTCATGCTTACACATTATTCTTCTTGAACATTCCTAAATCCATATTACAGGGCTTACAATTTGGCTTATTTTATATAGATTTTCTTTTAGAGAGTAGTTGAAATATACCAAATTCTCAAAATATCTTATTGCCAAGTAGTAGTTGGGAATGTTGAGTGCGATATGGATTTCATTTCTTTAGTTGAGTGAGTTTTTTTTATTTTTCTCATTAGATGGATTCACCAGTGTCATGAGATATATTTTATTAATTTCATAATTTCAATAATGACATATTAGTCAAATTCACCACCAAACATATTTGACTTCTATGGTGGTACATGAGTAGTTGATAAATTTTACATGGACATTGTCAAATCGATCATAAAGACTTGGATTATCTTAAAGTCTTCTTTATCCTCATATTTATATTAACATCTAAATACTTATATGTAGATGGTAATATAGCTATACACTTAGACATAACTATATTTGAACTTTCCTAGATATATCTATATTTCGGGGTTTACAATTTGTCTTAGTTTACATGGTTTTTTATTTAGAGAGTCGTTGAAAAACACAAACGACTCAAAACACGTAATCACCAAGTAATAGTTTTGAAGGTTGGATGTCATAAGGATTTTACATTTTAGATGAGAGAGTTCTTTATTTGTCTTATTAGATGAATTCATTGGTGCCATGATATATGTTTGATGAATTATGATTTTTTCAATAAATGACATATTAGGCACTTATTCAACACCTAATAAATTTGACTTCTATAGAGATTTAAAGAGTTGAAAGATTTTCCATATATATTGTCAAATCCCTTATAAAGACTTAGATCGCCTCAAAGTCTTCTTTATATTGACCTCTAAATATTATATACACAATTACATAACTTTCAAAAATAAATAATTACTTATTTTAATGAATAAAAAGGAATTTTATATAATATACAATCTAACGTACACACTTCTATATCACTATTATTTATTTTGAAGTATTTATAAAATTTCTACTAATGAAATTTTTTTTTAACTCGTACTTAGTTAACTAAGTATATAAGATCCCATCGCAACTTTTCTTGGATTAACAGAACTGAAATTATCTTTGATCAAATATAAAATAACACAATTTTAGTACTATTAATAGATTATGAACAAATATTCCTTGAGTCGTAGGAGATTTAAAATAACACAATTCTAATATTATTATTAATAACACTTGTAGATTGGTTTTCTACTATAACAGCAGGTGCAGTTCCATAAATACGGTTCGCAAATCTAACAAGAAAGAAGAAACTATGGTTTTGTTATATTGGATATTCACACAAGTAAGTAAAATGCATAACAATGTATTAAAGCAGTCATCGGGATCTCGTGGAGCTCACAGATGATGGGATGCCTTTAAACATGTCCGACACAAATAATTGAAGCTCCTCAGCCGTGTATTTGATGTACGAATCCCTTTCAAACTGACTTCTGAATCTGGTAATAAAGGAACTGTAGGATGTTATCAATTTTTCAGTAATTGAAACCCTTAACTTCTCTCGTAGGCTGATGTCAGCTACCACCCATCCATCGTGCCTTTTCTTCACTTCTTCCATCGCTGAATTGAACCCCTTTATTCTCTCTTTCAAACCCTCACCAGACGAAACCACGCCGCTCGCAGGATCTTCCTCTTCTGTTAGACACGACAACACTTTCATCCACGTGGCCCTCTCATATTTCACTGCGTACTGTGTCACCTTATTCCACTGTTTCCTCACCCAGTTTTCCCCCAGAATATATTTGAGGTCGGAGCCATTCACTTTCTGTACAATGTAGTGAAGGTTGTTCGTGAGAAACAGGTACGAAAGAGCCACGTCATTGTACAGATCAGATTTCTTTTCGAGCTTGCACATGAGGAGGAAGACGGTCCATCCCAGGCGGACGGACAACGGGGCAGAAGAATTGTCCACGTCGAAATCGTCCGGTAGCTCTCCACAGGCATTTCCGGTCATGGTTTCTAAAGTTTCTTTGTAATCGGAAAGAAAAGTAAGAGAATTCATAACGTATCTGGTGAGAGGATGTACAATGCCGCCCGCAACGAGAGCCTTGGAATTCTCCTTCTCAATGGCCTTGTCGAATTCTCCCAAAAGCCGCCGCGCCACTTCGTCCAGCGCTTCTAGAATCTTTTCAGCCTGCTCGTGCACGCTTCGACAAGGGTCATGAGAATATGTGTCTTCTATGTCGGGCATGAGATCGGTGAGAGTTTGGTAGAGGTCGAGCAATCTGAATATTCTTTCCGGCGCCCGACTTGTGGCGGCCACTGCTTCTGCGAAGGCGAAAAGCCTCGTTGTCTGCTTCATGGCGATTTCGGCAAAACAACAGTCTCTCATCTTATCCACCCCCTCAAACACATCGCCGCACAGCTGCTTCTCCCGGGGAAACAGAATCCGGATGCTGATTTTGGCGGCGTATATCCATTTCTTGATCTTTTCATCAAGAAATTTCCATTCCATTTTTCGAACATCGTTCAATTTCAACTTCTCCATGCCCAGATTGTATAAACTCTCTTCTACCACGGACTTTCTGGTGAGAGTGTAGACTCGAAGACATTCACTCGCATACCCACTTTTCACCATGCAATGAGCTATACTCCGGAGATCCACCACGGCGTCCAACGGAACCATGCGGAATTCCCAGATTCTGTCTGTTGACAAACAGTCGGCGCTGCTGCCAGTGCTACCGTCGCCGTCGCCGTCAGAGCATGCGGAACTTCTGATGCTGTCCTCTGTGCTCGATGACTCCCTCACCGGATTGATGGGTTCGCTGTTAGATAACAGAATTTTGTGAAACTCGTTCTGCAGACGGGACATTGACATTTTCATCAGGCGCTGTGCGCGGAAGAGATCGGGACCATTGGTGCCGGCGGCGGACAAATATTCCATGAGTCGTTGCAGATTTTCTACTGTTTCCATGTACATGCGGATTTCTTCCGCGGTGCTCTGAAAGAGCATTTTGCTTGATGCTTTTGTGTCCCATCTGGAAATCAACATCTCTGCCGTGGCTAAATTTTCTTCCACATTCTCGAAAGAGCGCCTATCTAATGTGTTTGTAGTAACAGGACATACAGGGTTGCCAAACGTCGGCAGGATTCTAAGTATATTTCCGGCCATGTTGTTGGAGGTACTAACTGATTCTTCCAATTCCTACTTCTATCTTGACAAATATTTAGAGTTTAACAAATAAACTGACGGTAGCTCAGCGATTCAGGAACAAGAAAATGAATAAATAAACAAATTATGTTCAACTAAAGCCTGAGTCTGCTCTGTGTGGTTCAAATCCTTGGAAATAAGCTTTTTACTTAAAACCTAAGAAACCCTTTATGAATTTGTAGGAAGTTTAACGCGTACAAATATTTAATATAATACAGTTGGATGAGTTTTTGACTAGGACATTTTCGCTTGACCCAGTTATGATCCAGAAGAGCTTAAAGGCAATGGCTAAAAGTGCGATAATTTGCACTTCGTTCCCCGCGTCCTTCTTCCTTCTGTTTATGGGCCCGTTCGTGGGCAATGGCTAAAAGTGCGATAATTTGCACTTAGTTCCCCGCGTATTTCTTCCCTTCATTCGTGGGCCCGTTCGTGCCCTTTCAAAGCTGTAGTACCATCTGCCACTGACAATGAATAAATAAAGTTAGATATTTTTTTTTAAATTTTATTCTTAACGAATGAAGGGAAGAAAGACGCGGGGAACTAAGTGCAAATTATCGCACTTTTATCCTGTCAACTAATTATAGAAGTTTGACTACTTCTCTGGAAGCTCCCCATTTTCTCTAAAATGTAACTACTACGTGGACGTCAATAAATTTTTTGTACAAATTGAAGCGGAACAAGTCTACCCTATTCGAAAAAATTGTAGGGTCTCACTTTCGCTTTAACTATTGAAAACAACCAGCCTTTTAGCGGGCTTGACTTCTCATCTCCTCTCCATTTTTTTTCCAATCCGCAATTATGAAAATATTAAATGTTTCATAACTTTTCAGTTTTGTCGTCCACAAATTCGTGAAAAGCGGCACAGCCTTAACTATAGACATGATAAGTGTATCTATCTAATTTTTCTAGAGAATGCGAAGATTGTTTTAATTATGCTGATAGGCTTATTTTGGGGAGGACTTTGGTCGGATTATTAGGATGTTGTCTTACGCCGGCGGCAGAAAGTCTCCCAATATTCCGGGTGCCGATGTGCGTAGCTCAGTTCCATTTTACTTCCTCCACACAATTTGATTTTTTTAACCAACCAGACTCTTTCTAGGGTGTTGTTCAGTCGATCATATTATAAACCAAGATATATCACAGATGTCTGGCACCGAAACTTTAGAAGATTTATTTAATTCCACCGTGAAAGTTTTATGGTTAACACTGCATTCTTATTAAATTTCAGCGTACTAACTATATAATTTTTAAATCAAAATCTTTTGTAGGCGTGAACTCTCATCGCACAAAATATTTGACCACTGAAATTTCGATGCACAAAAATTCCAGAGGCCTAATAATTTGCTCAATATTTTAAATCTACCAAAGAGAGTTAAAAAAAAAAAACGTTCAGAATTTTGTGTCTTAGAATATTATTCTGGGCCAGATGTAACAACTAGAATGGAGGAAAGGGCTAAAGTAGTATAGTTTTCCATGTCCTATTTTTGGCTTATATGCATCTAAGCCTTTCCTTTCTATAACTTCAATATTCATCGGCCTATAATAGTAACACATCCCATCAATCATTTTATTCTCACCATACTTCCAAGTTTATATATAATTAAATAACGTATTTCATTAATATTAATATTAGATTTGAATTAAAAAAATAATAAGTCTTAAAAATCAATTATATGTTTTTGAAAGTAAATTTTTTTAAGTGTGATATTTTCATCTTCTTTCATCATCTTTCCAAGATTTGTCTACCGGTAAAATCGACAAGTACTATATTTGGTATAAAAAGACGTCTTAATGTCTAATTTAGTGGTGCGTGTTCTACCGTAATATTATAGTATGTTTACTTTTGGTTTTGTTTTGTTTAGTGTTAACGAACATTAGTGGTTTGGAAGGTTTATATTCTTCTTCTCGTAGCTATATACTTTGAATATGTATTGGGCATATTAAAAAAACATGAAAAAAATTAGCCACAGAGATTAACAACCCTAATAAGAAGGGCTCTAGATTTGGATATTATGTGAATTTGCAACTCTCATTACATGGTGATGCACAATGAACAAGGAAGGCATTGAATGTGCAGACAAACATAAAAAATAAGGTCATTTGATAGGATTGTTGTATTATTTTTGCACGCAGTATTACCTCTGGTAACTGTATGGTAAAGGTTTTCCATAGGGGTAATTCACATGGCAATGTCCCATTCTAATCGAACATGTGTGTGAACACAATAGCACTCGAAATCCATATTAACGAGTGCTTCAAGTAAAATTGTTTTCTATATATACCATGTGAGGGTCCACTATGGGAACAAGGGTTCATTAAACCACAAGGTATTTGATTCAAATGTGGATAATTTTTTTCATTTGAACACTAGAAAGAGAGTAAATTCTACCTTCTTGACCCATAAAAGGGTGGTTATCTCTAATGACAAGGGGTTAGGCTATTTACCCTCTGATGATATAGTGCCTGATTCTCTAGACCCCAGTTCCCAAAAAAAGGGTAAAGGCAAAGATAGGGTGTTGACCTTTGCAAAATATAGGAACAAAAGGGGCCCTTCTAGGCCCCTTCCTTCTCAAGAAAAAGGAAAATCGTCTCATATTAAAAATTCTAAATAATTGCTAGACTTTGTCCATGTTTTCCATGTGCATCCTCCTCATTATAAGTTTAAGGAGGCAGATATGGGTCTTCATGTGGATATTACAATTGAAATGGGGAAAGATGCCCCATTCGAGAAGGTTTCCTTCATTCTTGAAAACCTAAATATTGATAGACTATTAAAGACTCTAATGGAAAGCCAACAAGTTGTTTTTGCTTCGATTATGGAAGAAGTTAATGCTCTGAAGGAAAAACCCTCCACATTGAACCCTAAGTTGGATAACATTATGACAAGTACTCAAATCCTTGCTCAGGGAATTAGAGATCTTAAAGAGGATCATGGCAAACACATCAATAATCTGGAGGGAACTCTAAATAGCCTACAAGACAGAGTTAGAGTTGTTGTGGTGGTTAGTAAGATGTCAGAAATGGATAATTCCACTAAAGGACTAATGAAACTCAACGAACAGGTAGAGGATTTATAAGCTTTGTCTAAGGGATCACCTACCTCTCCTTTTGTTAGTATAAAATCAGCCAGAATGGGCCATTGAAACAATGTTGGTTCCTTTAAGGAAGCTATCACTGATGCTAGTCAAATGGATAAAGACACTCTTTTGGGATGTACGACTAGACTTAGGAGCAAGGACAAGGGAATCACCTCTATGGACAACATTGTTAACAAGATCATGAGTATTAATGAAGATTTTGTTCATAAAAATATTGATTTAGTAAAGTCACTAAAGGTGGTTGCGGCTCGACTCCCTTGTTTTGTCTCTTTTGTCTATCATTTGGTTAGCATATGCTTAGCTTTTTGTTACAAAATATAATTTTTTTTCCTTTTTATTATTTTTAACTTGGGTTTATGGTCCATATAAAACTAATTTACCTTTAATTAAAATTTATTTATGAATTGTATGAGACTCAAATTAAAATATTGATTTTCTAGTTATTTTAAATAATATTTTAACATTTCCTCTATAATAAAAATAAAAATAAATAATTCAGTAGAACATACTTGTTATAATGGTATTTGTCGAGAAAGAGGTACTAATAATATAATATTATTACAAGTGCTTTGACCCTGGAGAGTTCAACTATAAGATTTAGTTCATGTGTTTCAAATTTTGAAAAAGGAGAAGTGTAAGCATGTTATCACCTAAAAATTTATTTTCAAAAATAGATAATCAACCAAACTTTAGAGAAATTTCCAATTCTCAAACTGATGTTCCATTGAATACAACAAGGATTCTGCTTGAGAGATAATATTATTCTTATATTTAATATTCACACGTAAAAAAATGGTTGTTGATATATAAATGAGAATAAGTCAGTCATCGGGATCTTGTCAAGCTTCCATACAAGGGCGTGACATTAAATATTTCCAACAAAAAATATTGCAGCTCCTTAGATGTTTATTTGATCAACGCATTGCTTTCAAACTCATTCCTAAATCTAATAAGAAAGGAAATATAAAGTGCTATCAAATTCTTAGTAATTCTAAAATGATACATTGTATTTCTTACGATTCCATGATTTTCATGGAATTTTGTTCTTTACACTCTTTGTAGCACTTCTATTCAAGATGTGTACTTCACATGCTACTACTTCTACCCAAAAACTATTTGATAAATTATTGGCCTTCAACATACTAGCTATCTCTATTATGGCTATGTGTTTCCTCTCTTCCACACCATTTTCTTGTGGCATGTACTTTCTTGTAAATTATTTCTTATTTCCATGTTATCTACAAGAATCCAAAAATTCATTAGAGATAAACTCACCACCTATATTGGATCAAAGTACCTTCATGTATACGCCACTTCATTTTTTACAAAAGCTTTGAATTCCGTGAATTTATCAAATGCTTCAAACTTCTGGTTGAGAAAGTATGTCCATGTTTTCCTACTAAAATCATCAATACATGTTAAGAAATATATGCTTCCATCTAAAGGTGAAGTCTAAATTAGTCAACATATACTAGTATGAACTAATTCTACTATACTACTTTATATGTTAAAAAAAATGGAATTTGTGGCTAGGTTATACTACTTCCTCATGCCATGTTGTTAGCTTCATTATTTTAAATCTTACTTTACTTTGTTTCCTCCTTTGTCTTTTTACTATGTTTTTACACAATTACAACTAGCAGTTTATAATATTAGTTTTCTTTACAAAAAGAATATCAGCCAAGTTTGAGCAAATGAAATATAGCTTAAAATTTTGAGAACAAACCACAACACAATCCTTCTTTTCCCCTTTTTTTAAACAAATGTGCTCTTATTGGACTTCAATCTTTGAAATTAATTTCATACCTTGTCCAAGTATTGAATTTGCAGCGTCTCTTAATCTTTGGACTTCAAACAATAAATATTTAGACTCATGTGCGACAACTACTATTTATCTTTAAACAACTTATTTGGTGGCCCATCTCTAAATCTGCAATCTTCCAAAGATTGGTAGCTTCATTCAATTACTATAATAGTTTTAGATTAGTTCTATTCAAATACCAACAAAGATTCTTCTCCTCCAGGATTAGGCTCTTCAAGCTCTGATACCATTCTACAGGACAAAGCAAGATATAACAAAAATCAATTTCATTCACTACTTGCATTGATTACAACTGCTTTTATTTATAGAGGTCTTAGAGTACACTAGTATTCTCCACTATCACACAACATAGTCAATACTCATGTGTTGAATATGGATGCTAGTAGGGAAAAAATCTAGATGGGTGATGTAGGAAGTTTATGTTTTAAATGCTTAGCAAACAATACATTAATGTTTGGTTTGACAATGTACTGAAATTCAGTGGAGAAATTAATGCATACCAACAAGATTTAGCCATATTTACTATGATAAATAAATTTTTATAGCTTGATCAACCAAATATCTTTGGGCATTCTAGTAAAAAGGTAAATGTATTTTATTAAACAAGATAATTCATAATCATGAAAAAAATTCTAATATAAATTTATTTTCTATCATTTAAAAATAAAAATAAAAAATTCTTAGCTTTGCCTATTTAATCTTTTAAAATATAATTTAGTTTGGTGATATTCATAATGTCTATTATGAATATTGGGCCCTTTTTTAAATTTGTACTCTAATATAGCTCTTTTGGATGGAAGATTTTTTTTAGAGTTCTTTGTAGATTGTAAATAGTCTATTTTTAATTGTAAATATTTTTTGTGAACTTAATTACTAAGAATTTTATTTTATTTCATATGACAAATAAAATTGTTGGTATAGTAAGAGATGTTTTCAAGCCTTTTCAACATAATTATTTAGGTTGTCAAAGTATAAATGTTTCGCACATAAGAGAAAAACCCTTATTATCTTAGAATGGTTAAGTATCTCATATTCTCACTTTTGAGATTGAACCATAGCTATAACCATATGAAAACAAGACATTAGTACCACTTATGTTTTTGATTAAAAAAGCAGCCAAGACAAGGGGGCTGACCCGAATAGACATTAAAGTTTTTTGTTTTCAATTTTTAACCGAATTGATTCTATTATTGTTCAATTTTTACAAATGCATTTTTGGAATAAAGATTGTTATTTCTATTTTTTTCAAAGGCATAATTTTGAAGAGGAGAAATATTATATCAAAGCATTTTTTTGAAGAAAAAAATAGATTTGGAAGACATTTTTGAATAGAAGAAATGGGGAACAAGAAGGGAAGACAACGTAAATCTTCTAGAAAAAGATCACTTGGTGCTAAACAAAGAAACCGTGAAGCTACATTGACATATTATCATAAAACTAAAGAAGGTGAAGGACAAGTTGAGGTAGGAGGGTCAAGTCAAGTCGAAGAATTGCACATTGAAGAAGGGTCGGGATCACTCCCTACGGAAGCTCAGATAATTAATATTGGAGAAGGCTCAGGATCACGTGCTCCTACTAGTATGGATGAACATATATATATTTAGCTCAAACTGTAAAGAGAAATATTAATTATAGAAACTTAAATCATTTACTTACAATGGATGTGGAAAATTTGAGATCACTTGCTAATGTTCAACCCTTAAGTCTTGCTAAGAAGAGGTCAAT
>MU226194.1:286027-298494 GCA_018584345.1 Thuja plicata
CGGCTTTTTTTTTAAAATTTAAAAACAATAGTAAACTCGGCCGAGTTATACTCGGCCGAGTACCTCTCGGCCGAGAGTAGGCCGCCACGCAGGCGCCACTCAGCGCCGCGTGGCGCCGTGTGGCGGCCACATATACTCGGCCGAGAGGTGCTCGGCCGAGTATAACTCGGCCGAGTATGCTGATAATCTCACCCCCGAAATGTCCCAGGGGGTGACAGATTATTGTGCATTTACCCTAGTATTTGTGGGTTGTGTAGGTTTAGGCAATCATCATTATCAGCTGGGAGGTGGGCATGTTGGCCATTATCAGTTTTGTAGAGTTTTGATTTTTCTTGTGTGGTCCAGGGTGCTTTGTAGCGACACACAAGAGATGTCCCTTTCATTCGTAGGCATGTTTGGGGGGTACATTTTGTGTGTTGATGCACATGATTAAGAAGTTCAGTGTAGTCATTGGCGGGGTTGGCAGAAGCAATCAATTATGTGTCCATCAAACATGGATCATCTACAATTGATCGATGAGTTTTTTGATTTCTTAACTGAAGGCTTCGTGGGTTCCATGCAGAGACATATCTATCAATAAAATCAAGTGCATTTTGGATGGATCGAGCATCATCCCATTGTAATTTCCTAATGTCTAGTGCATGTCGTAGCCAAATGAATCCATGGATATGTGTAGATCCTCTGTATTTCCATTCATACTTGATAATTTGTTTGTTTAGTAATTATTGTGAGGTAAAATAAATTTGAAAGTGGAAAGGAGGGGAATTTGTACCTATACCAATGATCTGTTGCACCTAGAAGCTTATCTAGGACCTCCTCACAGAATGCTGTGAATATGTGGTTCATATAGAGAGTTTCCAGGTGGGGATTGTTGATTATATTTTGTAATCACCATCTTGTTGCAGCGCTAGGGTTTGTTGGCGTGTTGGTTTTCATGACCTTGTGCAAGTCTGGCCATTTAGTATCTTCTACACTAAGTGTAAAAAAGAGAGCTGGGCACCCCATTTGAATCACGATGTCAAGAGCTCACCTTGTTGTTTTCTCCAAAATGCTCGTGTGCCATGAATTGACGTGCTGAAGTGCATGATTTGGTGGGAAAGCTTGTCATCAAGCATGTCCTTCAACATTTGCCGCAGGTCGTAAATTGATGTAGACACTATGCCATCAATCTATTTACAAACAAAGACAGATGTTGTTGCTTGGCTTCTATGGCGCATAAGGATATTAAGTATGAAGTACCTAAATCATGGGTGTTGCCCAAATCTATTATCATGATAGCACAAGAGGTGGTGAGCATATTCATGCAGTTTGACATCTTTTATGTGTTGTTTCTTAAATGAAGCTTTGCCTTGAGGTGTAGAGTTGGAAATGCTATTGCAAACAACCCTTCTGTTGTGTATTCATTGATGGGAGATGTAGAAATGGATGTCCACTATATATGTGGGACTGGTTGACCTTCCCCTAGGTGTAGTAATGAGCGTACCTCTTCCATTTCTCTTCTTGTAGTAGGAAGGTTTGGCACAAATGATGTGGCTTGCATAATCTCTTCTATTTGGTATTCATCACTTGCATTTATTGATGTAGATGGCCTATCAGTTGTATTTGCATTTGAAGTGGTAGTGCAAAAAAGGTCTGTAATGTCAGTTGAATGATTCAACAAAGATGACAAAGCTGAATCATCTAACTATACATCTCTGTAAAATGGGTCATTGTTTATTTTGTATTGTAATGCTTCATATACACAACATCTACTAACATAGAAGTTATATTTTTGATTCCTAATATTTTCTTTGTTGACTATAATTATGTCCAAGTTAGCTACTCGCCTTGGCAAGAAAGATGCTATTATGGTAATGTCATGAGGGAAACATATTGTGTGTCCACTGTATTTCAGTTGGCCACCTCTTGCATAAGTAACCTGAAGAATTGGGATGATTCTTGAAATCAACATCTCTTCAATTTGAGTAAGGACTTGTAAACATTGAGGTTGTTCACCAAGGTCCATATTATTCCACTTTGAGAACCGATTTCCATTTTTTTCCAATATGCATCTGTAACAATTTGTTGACTCATTTTCTTGTCTTGTTTTAATTCCTGGATATCTTTCCATGCAAAATTTGCATGTTGTAACAGTAGAAAGGCTATCTAATTTGGATCAGAAATGATCCCATTCTATGCAATAATCTTGAGAAAAATCCGGAGAGTATATCTTCTCTAGTGGGGTGACCCAAGCGGTATTGTGTGTTTGTGGTATATATGCTTCTAGATGGATTCTTGTAGGTGACATTGTAGTGTAGAAGAGGTTGTTTCATGTACAAGGCTTTGGCGGGTCTCTATTTTTCTTTTGTTGATGATGTCCTTTGTAGCATGGTACCTTATTCTTCTTTTTTGATTTCTTTGAGAATGCTTGTCTTTTTCGTTATCATTTGGTAAGTCCATTTATATATATACGCCCAAGCAAGAGGATTTTATATACCTGAAAGTAGTGTTTTTGTAATTAATTTCTTTTATTCTATCATTGCCCAAAATCTTAACAATGTACTCGTGATAAATTTCACTATAAGAGAACTAGTTTGATATCATACACTAATAAGACACACATATATAATAATTGAAATCATATAATTTATGATAGAGATCACATACCACACATGAGATTTGTGTGAGCCACGATGCCATAATATCCAACATATGCTAAAATAGAATAAAACATTGAGGTAAGGTAATTTTATACAATACCCTTTCTCAAAGAAGTCACTCCACACTATATCTCCAAGAGATCTCTAATATAATATAATACTCAAAACATTATTATAATGATTTTGTGTTCTCTTTATAAACCACCTCTTGTTGACATAATGGAGATGTAATCCAAAAAAGGCCAACTCATCATTTAAGATAAATTATTACACCAGCTATCCAAATTGATATATGTAACTAAAGAGACGTGTGCAACAAGTGACATCCACATTTACCTACATATATTAAAATGGTTTGAAATAATTTGACAAACAACTCTGCTGCTCAAACAAAGTTTTAATGATACATTGGTAGAATTTGAACAAGAAAGGTATATGCAAATATTTTTTTTGTTGTTGGAAATATAGTACATCAAAAATCTAGTATTTCCCATTCCAACTGCAATTTATTTTTTTGTTTGTGGGAAACAGTAATGGAAAATTATATTTATAATTGCAGGGGATGAAAAACTTTCTATATAAATAGTACTCTAGTAGAAGCTTTCACATTTTCATATTTAACTGTGCATAATGAGATCCATGTGCCAATTTTATGCTAGCTTTAGGGCTGTAACGATAATGCTTTGTGTTTCTTCACCCCCTAAAGGATTCATTTTGATGGTAAGTTCAAAGAGAAATTGACAATTGATAACATTGTCCAATATACATTTTGCAGCATCAAGCTCTACTAGTAGGAGTTGGAAATTGTCTGCAGGTACTCCCCACAAATCAATGGAGGGCCCTTCAAATGTAGTTACCTTCAACAATTCTCCTATAGAATCTTCTAAGTCCATCTTGAGCATGTAGTTGCAGCCATAGTTAGAGATCTCAACAGAACATTTGGGGCACCAGAATTTGTTTGTTGAGCACCGAACAACCTTTTTCTTACATTTTTTGTTGTCTACTACTAGTGGACATGAAAGATAGTAGAACCTGTCCAAATGCAATTTTGTGATTTTTTCTTGTACACAAATAGGTTGTGTGATGGATATTTCTTTGTTGAAAATAGTAGAGATATCTATTGGATGAAAAACTTGGGTGGGTAGCTATGGACTTTTGACAGGGATATAGAGGGTTGGGCATTCCCTACATTTTTATACCATATATTTAATGCAGATGCTCCAGGCAAAGTAGGATTGACTAAAATAGAGGTTGAAAAGGTGCTATCAAGTTTTCTTCCATTCCATGATATTAGACATGCAGATTTGATCAAAAGTATTATTGGGATTTGTTGGGCGAACATTTCAAATATTTTTTTTGCCTTCAACTTCACATTGGTGACCCCATAGTGTAATATCTATGGAATAGTTTGAAATTTCTTTTATTGTTTTTGTGCATTTCTTAGTGCCAGTGCCATTTTTTTGCGTATGGTTGATGGAGAAGTTATAAATACAAGGATCCCAATAACATCTACAAGGGAGTTGATAGGAAATGTATCTAGTGACTCTATGCTCTTAAAATGGAAGCAATGCTTGGGTATTGTAGAGTCTGGACATGTGGAAGGATTTATGGTTGATGAGCTTAATAGTACTATTTTTTACGGGTTTTTTGAGCTGCTATATTTTGTATCTATAACTTTTATGCGACCACCAATAATCTTGTATAGAGAACTAGGCTGGACAACATCAAAGAACTCATCTACGAGCTCATTAAAACAAGTTACATGGATTCTAGATGTGTCCTTATCAATGAATTCAAAACCAAATACTTTTCCTTCATGAGTGGCATTTTTGTATTCATGGATTGGTTTTTTTCCTAATGCTCGACCCTCAATGGACCAATGCCTATGATATAGAGTCAATGATTTAATGAGGAGTGGTTGAAATGGAGCTAGATTTTGTACAGAATACTCTATATTTTAAGAAGACCCTAAGACATGCTTAGAGGGAGAAGATCGAAGGTAGTCAGTAACCTGGAGGAGAGGAATTGGGCTTCCAACTATAGGTGCATTTTTTGAGAAGATTTCAAAGTCTTCGATTAAGAGTGCCCTACAAAGAAAAAAGAGTGACAATTTAGGATGGAGTTTGAGTTTGGAAATTAAAAACTTTAAGATGGTAGTTTTATAGAAAGGACTTACGTGAAGTTCTGGAGCATCTTGCAAGAATATTTCTTGAGGGAAATAATTGAGCCCTTTACCAAAGCGTCTTCAATGACAAGATATTTGAATTTGTTTGGTAGTAGTGCAGAATGCTTGTGCTCACCATCAGAGAGTTCCAGTCAGTATTTGGTAGATGTAGAATGTGTTTGTTGGATAGTATGTATAGATGTAACTTGTAACTATGGATCTGTAATAGGCGTGCCTACAAGAATCTTAGCAAGTGCACCTATCATTAAAGACACCATTGTCAAGTGCACTCTAAAAAGGTACAGAGTAGCCTGCAAGGGTGGGTACATTTTGTGATTAGTTTGTGGCATACTTAGTATATGTGTAATGTATATTAACTTTTGGCATATAAGTCTGAGCACATTATTTTCAAATAGAATTCTTTGGACACATAATGATAAGTGGTTATAAAACTTAGAAAATATTTGTGGTAGAAAAGGTGTTGATTAACCCTTATTTGCCCCAAGTAGGAAATAATTGTGCATGAGGAATTATGTTAGTTTGTGTTTTTCAATAGAAGTGCATTGTATACCATTTTCTCTCTATACACACGCCAATTTAATAATACAAAAATTGCCAAAAAGTACATTCTTCAAAGGTAAACTTATTCGAAAGACATTTATTTATTGTACTAAAAACTACTTTCACATCCGTACATAGGTTACATAGTGCAGAATTTTTTTTTTGTCTATTTACAATAGATTATCTATATAGATGGTTGTTCTTTAACTATTTAGTGGAAGGTAAGACAAATGATAATTTTGTGTTCAAGTACATCTCATATTCCTGCACTATGGATTGTGCTGCACCCCTTGTGTAATGTCGATCATAAAACATCTCTTTCATGAAGGTGAAAAGGCCTTTCAATTCAGTACAACTATCTTGAAGTGTAATTATGTCCCCTTCTTCCACAAGTGGGAATTGGCATTCAACTTTGAATTTCTACACAATATCATGACAATTGGTTGATAGAATTGAAGATAGAGACTGAATAGTGGTTGCCACATTTATTGGTTGGTTTACCCAGCAACATGATTCTTCTAGTATAATGGCTTCTACAATTGGAGTTGAGGGGTTGCTAACATTTTTCATTGTGTCTCCACTTAGGAATTCAATGGTTTCACAGTTATTCATGTTGCTTGCCATTTCCTGAGATCAATAAATGTGAAAAATATATAAGTTGTAGTGCTAAAAATACCATGGTGGGCGTAGTAGAAAATGTCAAACTATGTGTGCCTAAACTGGACAGGTATTATACTATGCACGTGTATAATTAAAAATAAACTAAAGACTACCAAAAAGTTGGGTGTTGAGATGTTTAAAGATTAGAGATGGTGTTGTAGAGTTTGGCTGGGGAAGTAGTCGTAAATTATGTAGGTCATGGAATATCAAATTAAATTAAGGGGTATGCAGCCAGTGGTCAACTTTGTAGGGGTAATTTCATTAATTGTTAAAAAGCTTAGCCATAACTCAACAGAAAAAAAAGTCAAGGAAATCTTATGCTATATAAATTTAATTTTGCTTGGAAATTAAAAGTAGAAAATTTATTGTAAGAAAGGAATTTTATTTTTTGTTACAAGTAAAACCTATTAATAAGGTTAAAAAACATGCATATTAGAGGTAGAATACATTAATTACAATTGTAAAATATGTTAGCTTAATTAACAAACACAATTCCAATTTACTTATTAATAACTTGAAAAAATATAGTCCACACAATTCCTATCAGGGATAGCAAAGGTTTCTATATCTTAATGCAAATCTGAACATCTTAGATACCCGTTGCATCCTATCAATCTTATTAACTATATAGTGACCAAAGTTAAGAAAATTTAATCAAATTGACAAGTAATATATCCTCAAGAATCCCATAATATAAGTAGTATCAATTGGATAATCACTAAGAATTATATGAAGAGATATCAATATTATTAGTCTAAGTATTATAAAGGACTCTTGGGAAACAAGTTTCCTTGCAATTGATTGTTTGTGAATCATTACTATAAAGTAAACTAATTTTACACTGATTTTTCTCTGTGGCCATAATAACTATTTTACAGATGTTCCCTATCTATATGGCTACGAATATAGTGGACCACACCCATTATAGCTATTTTAGCAAAAAGCACCTAATCATTGGAATATGTAAAATTTATACTAATCACTAAAAAAAAGTGTTCTAAAACAATTTTACCTAAATTAAAATAATCTAATAAAACAGATCTAATAAATTCAAAAATGGAGATTATTTTAGATAGATATAGACAATGCACCATCATATTAAAATGACTATTATTTACATGACCACTAAGACCACTTTGTAGTCTCTACCCCCAAAAAATCTTACCATTCAACCTCAACTATCTAGGCAAACCATCAACACTATATCATGATGCAAAGATTTATACTCTGCTTAGCCTCTTTTTAACAATCTTTGTCATTTATTTTTTTATATGACATAGCTTGATGTCATGGAGACTTAATATCATCTGAAATTTGATTCTAGAGTTTCATCACTACATTGCATGGATCAACTATCTCCCCCAAAGTTTCATAAGGTATCATGTACTACATAGATGAGCATATATCTTCTTTGGTTATAATTAATATGAATTGAAAAATGCATATATCCTCTATGGTTATAATTAATCCATTTGAATTTAAAACTTACTTTTGGAGTTGAGTATACATTATTGAGTAACATAATTTTACCATAAGGAACAAATCAACATAAAAGTAGTTAGAATTTCTAGATATTAATCAAAATTGCAACAAATTTATCTTGCATAATAATATAACATTGAACATCTGTCCCAAGTAATTAACTAACTATAGAAACGTAAGCTAAGCCTAGAAATAACTTTGAATGGTTTTTTTAGGTGATTTAGATGAAAGATATAACTTAAAATGATGCTAGACTTTTGTGTTGCTAAGGAAGGACCCCAAGGCCTTTAAATGTGATGTCCTTTCTCATGGTTTATAGCTATTATAAGACACATGATGTTGTTATATAACAATGTTGTTCCATACCTTTCTTGTGGAGAGCACACTGCAACGAATTATTTTGGTAAGGTTCCAGAATTGGAAGGCATAAAGGGTTTTCATAAAAAGAATCCAAATTATGAAAAATACATGTGTGTGCATCAGGTTGTTAAACAAAACTACCTTACAGGACAACTGCCAGATTTATGTAACTTACGTAAGTTAGAAATACTATATGCTTTTTTCCAACGAAATTACACTCTTCTTTCCCTCTATAAACATGGGTCTTACATTGGAAGAAATTTTTTATGAATTCTGTTGTTTCACAGATATTTACAAAATAATAGTTTGAGTGGCGCAATTCCGAACTGGATATTTCAACTGCAAAATTTGAAATAGGTGTATGAGTGTCTCTCCCTTACTTTTATTTTGTTTTACTATATTTAGGAGGTAAACAGTAATTGAGAATGCCTTCAATTTTTGAATTTATTAGATCTATTTTATTATATTATTCAATAGAAAAAATAATTACTCTATTTTACTCTTCCTTTATATAAGGTAATTTATCTAGTTTAAGATTATATACATGGAATGCATGCATTCCACGTATAGGGATAGATGGGAATGCATATATTCCACATATAGGGATACATGTCAATACATTTCCTGTAGGTACAAAAGCAAAGGTTTTATTCAAGAAATAGTTGAGCAAGCAGCTGCAATGCGAATCAAAGAAAATTTGGGGCAAACTAGGGTATTAGCATATCTTCATGAGCAATGGAAGTATAAGATAATACATTTGGATGTGAAGACTCAAAATTCTGATCAAATATAGGAAAATACATTCAGTATCTAAATTCAAGCCACATTGATCTTACATTTGCAGCTCGCGTAGCACGGATAGGAGGTCCTTATTAAGCTTTCGAATTGTTGCCCTCCTCAGACCCTTGACTGCTATAATTGCTTCATTGCTCAGAAGCCTTCCTCTCCATACAGACCTCCTCATTCCCCTTGTTTTAAATCCACCACAAATCTTCTGCTAAAGTGGTTTTCCCAGATCCCACAGTTCCCACAAATCTTGTTGTCTTACGATTCATTCTGTCTTTGCAAAATAGGGGATAAACAAGGTCATAATGGTGAAGCTAATTTAGGTAGCCATAGCTTTGAAGATGGACAAGAAAGGATTTGTGAGGAGAGAAGAAGTGGAGAGAGTGGTGAGGGAATTGATAGAAGGAGAGGAGGTAAGAAAGACGAGGGAGAAAATGAAAGAGTTGAAGGGGAAGGCCAAGATTGCAGTCATGGAAGGAGGGAGCACAATGAAGGCCACAACCCGTGCAGTGACAGATTTATTAGCCTCTACTTGAAATGTTAAATAATGATACATATTTTAGTTGGTTAAAAACTACAAATTATTGTGTTTAATCATATGCTTGCATTCTTTATTTATTTCTTCTTGCTAGAAATGTACAGAAATGATGTAAAACAAAATTGTTTCCAGATACATAAGCATCTCTCTATTGTTGTGCAATGTTTTGTTGTTCCATTCATTCAGTGGTCAACTCTGCAATTTTATTTTTATAATTGTTATTATGATTTTCTTCCTCTTATAGTTGTAGACATTTCACAATGATGAACTTTGAACAATACCAGATTTTGGATAGATTTTTAGGGTATTCCAGGTCCTAAGAGTTTTCTGCTAATGGGCTATGCCTCTAATTCAACTATGTAGAGTATACATAATTTAAACCAGAAACACATGCAGATAACGATATCAGAATATGAAGAGAAGGAAATACCTCAGAGAAGGAAATACCTAGTCCAACATAAAGTGCAGCAATGAACCTCCAAGCATAAAGAGCAGCAATGAGCCTCCAAGAAAAAAGGACAGCAGTGAACTTCTAAGAAAAAAGGATAGAAGTGAACCTTCAAGAAAAGTTGTAATTAGTTTCAACAGAAAGAACATATAAATTTTCAACCAGGAAACAATGTATCTGTAGGGCTCCTGAGACAGCAAGAATTTTCTGGAAGTAATCAGCCGCCACAGTTCCAAGCCATGTTGTAAGTCACCACATTTCCAAGCCATGCTGTAAGTCAAGAGGTTGTATTGGATGCTAGTCAAATCTCATTAAACAAGAAGCCTACAGATGGTCACTTCTCATTACATTCATTCCTCAACTCTTATCAAATTAATTTATCTAGACATAGCAGCAATAGGTCACTTCTTATTAAATGCAATCTTGAACTCTCTCACATAAAACTGATTGAATAAGATATGAATGATATTTGTGGGTACAAGAGGTACGGTGAGAATCTGGTGTGAATGGATGGCCATGAAGCTCCCAATGGTAGTCATTGGCCTCTCCACCACTTCCCAACGTAGATGCATAAAAATAGGCCGGGCCTTTCCAAGATGGAAATGCCTACGACGTAATTTGGGGTTGGAATTAGATTGGAATTGGCATTATCTAATTCTGGATAATGCCAAATTCCATGTTTGGGTCCATGAACAAAAATGGAATTGGAATTACGAAATTCCCATTTTGCCTCAAAATGGGCATATCAATCTTCCACCTAAATAGTTGGAATTGGAATTTCAATTCCAATTCCAATTTTTACAAAAGCAAAATTAATATCTCGTTGGATCCGTGACATGATAGATGTGTAAATGTGTGTATGTGTGTATATGTACGTACATGTGTATATATACATAAATGTGTGTATACGTGTGTGTATATATACACACATGTGTGTATATGTGTATATATACACATGTGTATATATATACATGTATGTGTATATTATCACATATGTGTGTATGTGTGCATATATACACATATATGTATCTATACACTTGTATTTATACATATGTGTATATATATGCATGTGTGTATACACACATGTATATATATGTGTATATACACATGTGTGTATGTATATACACACACATATGTGTGTATATGTGTATATATGTATATGTGTAAATATGTATATATACACAAATGTGTGTATATATGTGTAGACACACATGTGTGTATGTGTGTATATATAGACACATGTATATATACACATATGTGTGTATATATACATACATGTATGTGTTTGTATATATACACACATGTACGTTTATATATATACACATATGTATGTGTGTATATATACACATACACACCGTATTCAAAAAAATTAAGAGATAAACAATTAAAATTATTTATGCATCTTCTCAGTCATCTTCCGGGTGAACCAAACAGGTCCAACCCATATTTCAGAAATCATTTCTAAGATATGTATCTTCCAGAATTGTAGCACCTTCCAGAATTGACCATATCCAACATTTGGTATTCCAGCACCCAAACGGGCTCTTATGGAAATTAACCAATTTTTTATTAATCTATCTTATAGAATTTAATATTCATCACACTATAGCAAAAAAGACACTTTATCACACTAGCTCCTAAGGAGTTGTCACATTCAATACACATGCATCAACTATGTATTCAGTTCTCTGAATTCCTATTAAATAAATACAACCATTGCATGGACAGGCATTGACAACATTCAAAAAAGAGTTAAATGATATAAGTTACATCCTCATTAATAAAATGAGCTTCATTAAGTCAACAATACTACTAAAAGTAGGAAAAAGATTATGTGAGGGATTTCCCCACAGTCAACACTTGTGATTTGGTGGAGTTTCCATAATATTGGTTGGTAATCTCGCACAACTACCACTTTGATGAACAATCCTATCTACACATCACATTCAAGTGCCAAGGAATCTTCAAACCTATTCACAATAGTTGTCGCCTTACAAATAACATTTTGACAATAAGGTAAAACTATAGCTCAAGCACATTTTTCTCAAATGCTGTAGAACTTACACAATGTAGAACCAACAAAAAAAGTTTGGTAGGTCTTGATGACATGGACATGCAAACAAGTTACATCAACTAAAAAGGAATAATTTGACAACTCAATGCACCTATTTGCTACCAATGATTTATTTAAATTACATAGCAAAACAGTGTTGAAATTGTTGAACTATCCAAATGCGACAAGTAGTGCAACAAGTGTCAGGAGCACAATAAAAAATTTAAGTAATTAATTAATATACTTAACCTAGACACAATTAATGACTAGTAGAAAATGATAAGATCTAATTAAATAAATTTTTTAAAATTGAATTATGGGTATTGGAACTCATCTCTTTGAAATATGATGAAGAATACTATCAATGTCACATAGAGCTCACATTTAAATAACTCGGATGTACTTATTGTAAGAAAAATGTAATAGTCACAAAATCATATATCGAAATCAAAGAGATTGATCAAGATACCAATAGATAAAGTGTCTCCTCCTCCTCCTCCTTCTTCTTCCTCCTCCTCCTCCTCCTCCTCCTTCTTCTTCCTCCTCCTCCTCCTCCTCCTTCTCCTCCTCCTTCTTCTTCTTCCTCTTCTTCTTCCTCTTCTTCTCCTTCTTCTTCTTCTCCTTCTCCTTCTTCTGCTTCTACTTCTTCTTCTTCTTCTTCCTCTTCCTCTTCCTCTTCCTCTTCCTCCTCCTCCTCCTCCTCTTCTTCTCCTTCTTCTTCTCCTTCTCCTTCTCCTCCTCCTCCTCCTTCCTTCTCCTCCTCCTCCTTCCTTCTC
>MU226194.1:351229-378400 GCA_018584345.1 Thuja plicata
TTATCTTCAATAGAATAAGGGGTGCAGAAGGTTGCTTTGCATCCATTGGGTATAGAAATTGAGTGGTATACCCAAATGATGCAAAGCATCTTTTGCACCCTCAATTTTAGTGAAGAGAGAAATGCCACTGATACCCTTTGGATAAAGAAGCTTCAGAACATAAATATGACATCCTACCATTAATACTAGGAAATCATTTCCAAGGGATCATAGATGTTTTATCCTACCATAGACATGTGTGCATTCCTTATCATAGCCTAAACACAAGCTCAATCTCATGAGGTTGCAGTGGACCCAATTCATCTAGATTGACCAATAAAAAATTCCACTTTCTACATTGAAGAAGTACCATATCTCTCTCTTCAAGGGTGGGTTATTCATTACTACCATGTCATGTTGTATTCAATTGTATGTAGCTCTAATTGTTTATTGTTAAAGTTAAAGTTAAACATGAACTACGATGTCTCTGTGAGTTACATAGGCAAGGCCATCTATGATGAGCCCCTAAGGCATTAGGTCTGGCCCTTAGGCCTTATAATTTTGATTTCTTCCTTGATATTTCCACCCCTTACCAATATTTTACATAGTTTACATCTCTTTACAAAACTAGTTTTCAATGCCTTATGAAACTAGTTTTCAATGCCTTATGTATTTTGCCCACTTATTCATTATGTTGGCATACTTATTCACTATTTTCATTGTTGTTACTGATTAGTTGTTGAGTTTGTGATCTCTTACTCCCTTGGGAATGCTTTCCAAGTAGAATCAGTAGGATATATACCATCTATCTTTCTTGAAGAGTCTTTATCAAAAGGGGATCAATTTCCTTTATCTTCAATAGAATAAGGGGTGTAGAAGGTTGCTTTGCATCAATTGGGTATAGAAATTGAGTGGTATACCAAAACAATGCAAATCATCTTTTGCACCCTCAATTTTAGTGAAGAGAGAAATGCCATTGATACCCTTTGGATAAAGAAGCTTCAGAACATAAATATGACATCCTACCATTACTACTAGGAAAGCATTTCCATGGGATCATAGATGCTCTATCCTACCACATACAAGTGTGCATTCCTTATCATAGCCTAAACACAAGCTCAATCTCATGAGGTTGTAGTGGACCCAATTGATCTAGATTGACCAATAACAACTTCCACTTTCTACATTGAAAAAGTACCATATCTCTCTCTTCAAGGGTGGGTTATTCATTACTACCATGTCATGTTGTATTCAGTCATATGTAGCTCTAATTGTTTATTGTTAAAGTTAAATTTAAACCTGAACTACGATGTCTCTATGAGTTACGTAGGCAAGGCCATCTATGATGAGCCCCTGAGGCATTAGGTCTGGTCCTTAGGTCTTGTACTTTTGAGTTCTTCCTTGAACATGCACATAAACACGACAGCTGTGAAACATAATATCCTTATGCATTATGCTGTTGTGATTTTGCCTCTTTTTTTGGACACTACTAATTATTACTTTCTCTTTTTTCCTTGGTAATGCTTTTTTGGTAGAAATGATAGAATACCATCTATCTTTCTTGCAGACTCTTTATCAAAAGGGGATCAATGTCCTCTACCTTCAATTGAATAAGGGGTGCAAAATGTTGCTCTTCATTGATTTGGTATAGAAATTGAGTGCTATACCCAAATGATGCAGAGAAACTTTTGCACCCTTGATTCCAGTGAAGAGAGAAATTCCATTGATACCCTTTGGATAAAGAGGATTGATACCACTTCTACCATCGTTTAAAAGACTGGTTTTAAAGTTAAACCTAAACTACGATGTCTCTACAAGTTACGTAGGCAAGGCCATCTATGATGAGCCCCCGAGGCATTAGGTCTGGCCCTTAGGTCTTGTACTTTTGAGTTCTTCCTTGATCTTTCCACCCCTTGCCAATATTTTACACATTTTTCATCTCTTTACGATACTATTTTTAAATACCTTATGATTGATTTAGCTAAGTTATTGATGTAGCTTATCTTACGATCTTGTATGTAATAAAATATGAATTTTATATCATGCATCTAGTTGTGTATCTGTATATACACGTGCAAGAAAAAGAGAGGCAAGGAGAAGTGTATGGCTTGACTATGCACATGCATAATTGTAGATGAGGATCAGTAATAGGGTGCCATGCATTTCTTAGATCCTTTGGATCTAACCCCATCTTGAACTTCCTTACAGGTTCTGGATCATACAGGAGCATACTGGATTCAACCCCAAGTCAACACTTCAATGACATTAGGCAGTGATGCAATATTTACTGTCTGTAGTCATTGCAACAACATCAGGTGCCAACTTTAGCACAATATGATCACTAGACATGTCTGTATGTCTTCTTCTTTTAAGTTGCATTGTTTCCATTCTTGTTTTATTTGTTGGGTGATCCTTGCTATCCAAATTATACCAATACTTTTATAAGAGATTTGCCCTTTTTACTTCAACCTAAACAAACTTTGAAGCAAAATTCCAGCTGAACTCTTCAGTGAGAAGATGAATCTATCAAGAAAAAGGGGTATAATGCATTCAAGGAAAAGGCTCTGGAGGCCGCTAAGTATTTTGTACACCTTTTTCTTGGTAATTTGAAGCCATCAATGGAAACTTAAAATCCTAAACAATTAGTATACCATTGATGGCTTCATAATTATTAAGTGAAAGGGAGTTCTCTAATCTGAAACCCCCTTTGGTGACGATCCTATGCAGTTCCACGCAGTGTCGATGGTTTATAAAACATTCTTCTCTGGTTGTTTCAAATTTTATAAACAACTAGGAGAACATTGAATTTATGCCCATTTGGGGCCTTTTAACACTATATATTCTATGCAGCTACACATGCATTCTCAATTCAGAGTGGGAAAATCTTATTTTGGAGGAGGGAGAGAAGACAAACACATAAAGAACATGCACATAAACATGATAGATGGGAAACATAAATATAGATATCACAACAGCTAAGAAACATAAATGTAGATATCATGGTCACAATTGTTTGGAGACAACATAATTCAGTGGTATACCCAGATGATGCAACGCAACCACTACTCCTCCAGTTTGAAGTTGGCACTGCACGATCCAAAAACCATAGATAAGGAATAAATTTAGAGAATGGAGGTATATTATTTTTGTTGTTATGGCCCTCCTCCGCTCTCTAAATTTATTCCTTATCTATGGTTTTTGGATCGTGCAGTGCCAACTTAGAACTGGAGGAGTAGTGGTTGCATTGCATTATCTAGGTATACCACTAAATTATGCCGTGTCTGCAAACAATTATGACCATGATGCCTACATTTATGTTTCTTAGCTATTATGTCCCAGGATCCCTTATGACCCTTTATGATCCCTAAGAATACATCTTAGAGATATTAAAGTATCGTAAAGGGTCATAAGAGTGTCCTAGGAGGGGCTAGATGAGCTTCCACCTTCACGTGGTTAGCCTTGTTAAGTAGAGAATGTTAAACTATTCTCAAAACAAAGAGAAACTCTTAAAAAATCTAAAGCGACACTAAAAAAATACATGCGATGTCGAGCCATTGGCAATTACCGACGACTCAATGTCACATGTATAGAAAATTTGTCACACACCTGTCATAATTTTGACACTCATTCTACAACACCTAGGTGTAGTAATAGCGACAGCTAGAATGTAACGATAGCATGATAACCATTATAGCCAGCTCATTCTGCGACACCTAGACGTCACTTTTTTCAGACGTGAGACAAATTTTCTATACTTGCGACGTCAAACTATCACAAAATTATTGATGGCTCAATGTTGCATGTATAGAAAATTCGTCGCACATCTAAAAAAGTGAAAGATAACATGTGACACCTATGTGTCATAGTAGTGAGAGATGAGATGCGACGCTTACATGTCGTAATAGAGACAAATAAGATACGACGCCTATGTGTTGTAATAGTGACAAAAAAAATATGTAATGATAGCATGAAAACAATCATAGCCAGCTCGTATTATGATGGTTAGTACCATTGCAATAACGAGAGATGGTACAACCATCATTAATTCTGACACCAAAACTGCAACACTGGTCTCTATCGCTAGGCCGACGGGAAAGTGTCAGAAAAGTGACACATAGCCATCGAAAAGAGGCCTCAAATTTTCTAGTGTCAAATGGTTATTAAAATTCAAGGAAGATCAAATGACAAGGATTAAAACATGTTTATAACACAACTGCCGAGAAAGGATCAAGCGGGAAAATCAATAATGGAGATTAAACGGCAAGACTTGAAGGATGAAAATTAAGTGAGCTATGATGTCTATATAAGAGATAAGAGATTTATTATGAAATACATATGCTACAACTGAAGCGCATACATGAAAATTTCATGCATGACTAATCAAATTGGTTAAAACTAGAACCGAGCATTTTTGCCAGACATAACCGAGCGACAGAGGAAAGAGGATTACCAAGAAGAAAAAGTATGAAGTATGAGATAAAATGAAGAAGTACTAATTGATCGGAGGTATTATGCACTTACCATAGATATGAATATCTGCAAATCAGATTTGTATTTGAATCAGATCACTACTGTATCAGTTAACCATTGTTACAAATAAATCTCTTAACCAAGTAGGATAGTGAAGTATTTATTATAACATTCAAAGAATGTTGAGTGTTTTATTGTTGACCCCATAGTGAATGCATGGTCAAGACATAAATGTTAGTTTTAAATCCTCTAACAAGGTCACATTTAATAGTGTGCATTGTAACCTTTAACAAGGTTGACTCTTCACCGAGCTCACTTCAGAAGAGTGAAAATATTTTGGGTTATCGATCCCTGGTTGTTTTTTCCTTAGAAGGGTTTCCACGTTAAAAATCTATGTGTCAATATGCATGAATGTTGTGGATTGTTATTTTGGTGCAGGTCAACTCATGAAGCTCCTATTTTATGCTTAAGTGTTTGTAGTAAGTTGAATCCTTTGGATCACCCTAGTGTGTGCATGTGTGGGTCTATTATGTAAGGTGAAGGACCCTAAGGTAAGTAATAAACCTATGGGATCCTAAAACCATGTTAGACCATGTTAGTTCCTTTTAGTTATTTTTGAGTTTAGTTAGAAGGTTGTGTTTTAAGACCCTAGAATAGACTCTTGTCATTTTTTGACCTCTACCACACCCTTGGAGGTTGGTAAGGTTGGCATTTTCTCAAATTAGCAATTTTGTCAAGTTTTGCCAAAAAGTTGTCTTTTTGCAAAATGTTGCATGAGCAACTTTTGCAAAATTTATCTCAAAGAATGACAACTCAATTGTAACCGACCACACCAACTTCTTGAAGCATCTATAATTCCAATATGATGGTATTATATTCTCTCATTCCTTTTAGGAAGGTTAGAGTTTACTGTGTACAGAGCTTGATGTTCAGAGAAGGAATTTTAAGAGTTTTCTGAGTCATTTAGATAGTGTACGACCTGGTACTAATTCATCTTGTGGATCCAATTGAAAAAATTTGTGATTCTTTGAGTTACTTGAACATTATAGTTGGTTTTATTTTTTTTTGTGAAGTTTCATAGAAGTTAGAGATTTTACTTGCTCACTGTCTGAGAAACCAAGGTTTACTGGGCCTGCTCCAAATATGTGATCCTAACTTCAGATTGAACCAGTTAATATACTTGTCCACTTGGGGAATACAATTTAGGATCATTCTATTTAAAATTCCTAAAGCTCAAAGGTTCAGTGTTAGTTCTAAGTATTTTGAGACAAAGCCCTAGGCTAATTATCTCTATGTAATTAGCCTGATTTTTAGTACAGTCACGTGCATGTACAATATATGATTGGGAGGATAAAAATAATAGTGGTTCTAGACTATTTTGGGGTAGAGGAAGCCATCTAAGCCCTTGTATTCATTTTTTGAACCCACCTTAGACCACTTTCTTAGAAATCTAAGCCTAACCTAGCTAATTAGGTCTATGAGCTTTGCAAGAGTTTAGTGGTGCAGGAGTTGAGTGAAGTGCTAAGGCTTTGGGAGGTTTCAAAAATCCATAAAGGGTGTCTAGAAACATAACTAGACTAGTTATATCCTTCTTGAATTGAAATTTATGTTTGAAAAACCCTCTGGATAGGGCTACAAGGAATTCTGGGCCATTTAGTGTTTGACCATCCTTTGGTCTACAAGACTAAATCCATTGGTGGATTCTCTACTCTTGGGGTCTAAAAAAATCCTTCCATCACATAGGGTTGTTGATCTAAGCTTGTGGTGAATTTTTATACATCTTTAGCTTGGTTTAGGGAAAGTGTCCCTAAAGGAGATATTGCAGAGAATTGGATCTTTGCTTGGAAGGCTAAGTTGTAATAGAAGAAGGGATTTGGATTCTTAGGCAAGTCAATACGCATCCTAGGAAGACATTTGTGGAATTAGGGTGTCTGGATTGGGATTTTGAAGTGATAGAAGAAGTGGGAACCCATCTTTGGTCTTCTTGCAGTGCACTCTACATCAGGTGGTATCAGAGCCTGCTAAGACCTTGAAAGAATTGAAGAATGGGTGACAGAATAGAAGAACCTAAAGGAGAGGAAGTTCCTACTAGAATAAAAAATGTGGAGTTGGCTAAAATTGTCAGAGAAAAAGTAGCCAATAACAAGAAGATGGAGGTGTAAATAAAGAAGTTGAAGGACCTCCAAACAAAGGAGGAGGGAAAATATTCTGAAAAAGAGGAAGAAGAAGACACAGAGTAGGATGAAACAAAGAACATACCAATAGAGAAAGTAAAATTTCTTGAAGCTCTTGAGAGAGTTGGAAGGAGAGATGAGAAATCAGAAATTCCCATGTTTTGTGGGAAAATGGATCCTAAAGAATGCATGGACTCGATAGAAGCTTTGGAGAATTATTTTGAATGTGACAATATCTCTAAAAATCAAAAGGTCAAAGTTGCAAAATCCAAAATGAAAGGCCCTTCCTTAGGTTGGTGGAATTTTCTAAATAATGAAAGGATAGAGGAAGAGAGGAAGCCTACCTCAACATGGAAAAGGATGTTGGTAAAATTCAAGAAGCAGTTTGTGCCAAAGGACTATGAGATCACCCTCCATAAAACTTTGCAAAATCTAAGGCAAAAGGACCTTGATGTGAGTGGATACACTGAAGAGTTTCATAGAATGACCTTCAAGGCCAAAGTCTCAGAGAGTGAGAAACACAAGCTTGCAAGGTACCTAAATGGATTGAAAAATAGTATTCAAGATTAAATGAGCTTATTCAACCCTAAATTAGTACATAAGTGTTTTCAAATGGCACTAAAAATTGAAGAAAAATAGATGAGGAGAGGAGAACAAAATAGCAGAGGTAGAGGGAATAATTTCAGAGGCAGGGGTAGGTTCAATGGCATAGGTCCATTCCAAAGAATCCAAGGGGATTATAGTAACCATGAGTCAGAAGGAGAGCACAATAATAGAGGCAACTTCAGAGGCAGGTGGTGTAGGAGCACAAGAGCACCTAGGTAGGGCTAAAATGTAACCTAGGGATTATAAGATGTTTTTGGCTTTTAGTTGTCCTAGCCACACCAATAGTGAAATAATAGGACTAGGTGGGTCTTGGGATGTGTTGAGTTAGATAAGGAGGTCTTATTAGGTCTTTAGTGACTTTATTTTCAAGCAATATCCAAAGTTGGTCATTTGTATTCATATTGCCAATGTTGGGGCAATAGTGCAAATGATCCATTTAGGGGTCAAATTGGACAAGGAAGGGTTTAGGAGACCTATATGTTGTTTACTTGGCATAATTATGCAATTAGTTAAGTTCTTGAAGTGTTGGACCATGTTTTATTCAAGAATCAAAAAAGTTGTAAAAGTTGTCAATGTTGTCATTGACAACATTGACAACATTTCTTGCAATAATGTCTTTTTGGGAATTTGAGGTTTCTAACTATTTGAAACCATCAGGATAGGGACATGTTCAAATATATAAGACCTCCATAGACCTTTTTAAGAGGTTGGTTAATTTTTCAAAGTGTGTGTACGGGTTGTGTAATTGAAGAAATAGATGCAGTTTAACAATTTCTGAGCATTTTGTGTTTTAATGGATTAGATTTCTTACTATAATGGATGAATAAGTTATATTAGTTCCTTTTGAGATTATGTGTCGTGGTAGATTATCATTTTGTGTGAGTTTATTTAGGTTTGTAAATTTATTTTGTTTTGAGCCAGTCGCTGGTCTGAACCAAGCAACTTCAGCAAATGGAGTCATAGATATTCTTCCCACCGTGGAGTTTGCATGGGCTTTTGGGATTAGGGAGATGAATTGTTGTACATATTTTACAGTGAAGGAGGCACCCTAGAAGTCAAGAAAGATAATTTTAAAGTGATACCGTAGGCGAGCCTGAGTTGGATGGCTAGGGATCACAGTGAAGTGTAGAGGTGATAAGGAGGATTGAAGGCATTGATAGCTTCAATCAGAGATTGTGGAGTGGTAGACACATGTGTGGTGAAGTCCCAAATTAAATGGGAAGGTTTGGTGAAGGATCCTTAATGGTGGGAACAAATATTCTGATGGATATTCTCTATGTACATTGAAACCCCTAATTTTAGCCTTGTTTGTAGGAAGTCACAGTACAGATAGTTTGGGGGGACAAGACCTAGAAAATATTTTAGGTCTCTGTAAAGGGTGTCATTATCAAAAGTTAGTTTTCCTTCTTGTTAAGGGTTATTTCAAGTTATTTGAGAAAAAGATCCTAACTAGGCCTAATTGCTTGTAGCCATGTTTTGGGTGAATTTGGTATGTTTCTTGGAACTCGTTTAGGGTTCTAGTGCAAAGTGTGTTTGGGGGTAGTGGAGTGGATCCAATAAACATCCTATAATCCTACCTCTCCATGTAGAATTATTCTTGATCATGTTGCATCAATTAATGAAGATGGGACGAGAAGAGCTCCAATGTGCTAGGTGATGTATGTTTTTGTTTCTTTGTTGATGTATGCAAGTTGAAAGGAGAAGGATCTTGCAGAAAGAATCCTTGGAAGGTTAGGGCCAATCAAGAACCCTAATAGGTCAAGAAGTGACCAATAAGATACTGTAGAGGAAGGAAGGGTATAGAGAAATACTTGTAGTTACATCGGATTGGTATCAGAGCAAGTTAAAGACTTGGGAAGACAATGTATGTCTGCAGCTAGAATCAGTGGGAGAGTCAAGCATGGTGACTAATGTAGAGCTAGATAAAGAAGTGGATGAGAAAAAGGAGAAGAATATAATCCTTGAAGAAGCCTTAGAAGGAATGAGGATAAGGCTAGAAGAAGTTGTTAATGTAGTAGCTAGGAACAAAGAAGTTGAAAGTAGTGATAGTGGTAAAAATATTGCTGAGGACATTATCCCTGAACCAGACCCACCATTGAATGAAGAACCATTCTTGAAGTCCATCAAAGCACTAGGTGGAAAAGCATTGGAAGGGATACCTCTATTTAGTGGGAAGATGGACATTGAGGCAGTGATGGATTGGGTTGAAGGAATGGAGAACCATTTTGAGTGTGAAGGGGTGACAGAGGCACAAATGCTAAAGGTGACCAAATCAAGACTCAGAGGGTAAGCCCTAACATGGTGGAAATACCTTCAAGATGAGAGGGTTAGATTGGGTAAGCAACCCATAGCCAATTGGAATGCAATGATGACCAAGTTAAAGGAGAATTATGTGCCAAAGGATAATGAGATTCAAATTCATAGGAAAAGACTGAATTTGAAGCAAAAAGACTTGGATGTGGCCTCTTATATAGATGAATTCCATAGATTGTGTCTTAGATCCAAGCAAGAAGAAGAAGAGTCAATTAAGGTAGCAAGGTACTTAGGTGGATTTAAATGGAGCATCCAAGAAGAGATTAGTCTATGGACCCCAACCACAGTTTAGAGGTGTCATCAATTAGACCTAAGGGTGGAGGAGAAGAATAGGAAGAAAGGTGACTCTAACTTCAAGAACAGAGGAAGAGGAAGAGACCAACGGGGTTAAAGAGGGGGTTATCAAGGCAGAGCCAATGGGAAAAGGACACAAGGTGAGACCAAAATGATAGAGCATAATACTAAAAGCAGTCCAAGAGGGGGTTATAATAGAGGTAGAGGTATTCAAATACCTAGAAGAGGAAGAGGCTCGGGAAGAAGTAACTCATACTTTGCAAGTATGAAGAGTTATTGTGGTCAATTAGGCCTTCCAGCATATAGATGCCCTGAGAAGCCTACTACTTCAAATCATGATAAGAGAGTGGACTATGCTCATGATGACACTTCAAGTGTCAAGGCAACTAAGATTGACCATCTGGATTCAGAGATGGGTCAAAAACTAATGTTTAGGAGGGTGTTGATAAGACAAATAGTTAAGGAAGAACCCAAGCATAGGAGGGATTTGTGTAGGATAAGATGCAAGATCCTTGGAAAAGTTTGTAAGGTGATAGTATTCTCTGGTTCCACATACAATATCATCTCAGAGGATGTAGTCAACAAACTCAAGTTGACCAAAGTACCCCATGTAAATCCCTATAAGGTGACTTGGTTAAACAAAGGCCAAAGTGTATTGGTGAATGAGAAGACATGGGTTGAATTATCTATAGCAGGGTATAAGGGAAACCTATTATGTGACATCCTACCAATGGGTGTTTGTCATTTTCTACTAGAAAGACCTTGGTAATTTGACAATGGGACAGTGTATGATGGGAAGGAGAATTCCATCACATTCAAGAAGGGAGGCAGAACTTTCAAGACTCAGTCTCTGATAGAAGAGAACGAGCCACAACCCAAGACTCCTAACATCATGTTGTGTAGTGGAAAGGAGTTTATGAAAGAGATTAAGGATGAAGCTAATTAAGGATATTCTATTGTTCTTAAGCCTAAGGAAGAAGAGAAACCTGTCAAGGAGCCATTTCCATCAGAGATACAAGCATTTCTTGAGAAGTACAAAGATATAGTGAGTGATGGAACTCCTACAAGATTACCTCCTAGAAGGGTGATAAGCCATCAAATAGACTTTGTCCTTGGTGAATCTTTTCCTAATAAGGAAGCTTATAAGCTTACCTTAGATCATAATTTGGAAGTGGCAAGGCAAGTGCAAGAACTCTTGGATTAAGGCTTGATCAAGAAGAGTATAATCCCATGTGCAGTCTTGGTTGTGTTGGCATCCAAGAAGGGAGGTAAATGGAGAATTTGCACATATTCAAGGGCCATAAACATAATTATAATAAGCTATAGGTTTCCCATACCCAGGATTGAGGATCTCATGGATTGCCTTGGAGGGGCAATGTACTTCACCAAGTTGGATTTGAAAAGTGGTTATCACCAAATTAGGGTGAAAGAAGGGGATGAATGTAAAATGACATTCAAGACCACAGATGGATTATATGAATGGCTTGTGATGCCATTTGGCCTCACAAATGCTCTGAGCACATTCATGAGGCTCATGAATGAAGTTCTCAAGGACTTCACAGGGAAGTTTGTAGTTGTATATCTTGATGATATACTAATATTTAGTAAGAAAAAAAGAGGAGTGTATCAAGCATGTAGAGGTTGTGTTGCAGAGGTTACATGAAGAGAAGCTAGCTATCAATCTTGAGAAATGTGAGTTCTTCAAGCAAGAACTGGTATACTTGGGCTTTGTAGTGTCCAAGGGGTCCTTGAAGATGGATCAAGACAAAGTTGCAGCTATCCTAAACTGGCCACCACTTACCACAACAACTGAGGTAAGAAGTTTCCATGGCTTATCCCAATTCTATAGGAAATTTATTAGAAATTTCAGTGGTATTTGTGCACCTTTGTTAGATACCATCAAGGGTCGGGTAAAAAATAAGTTTAGGTGGAACTTAGAAGGACAGAAAGCATTTGAGATGTTGAAGAAACAAGTAGCCACATAACCCATCTTAAAATTGCCTAGTTTTGAAAATTTGTTTACTATTGAATGTGATGCAAGTGGGATGGTAGTAGGGGTTGTGTTGAGCCAATAAGGTAGGCCAATAGCCTTCTTTAGTGAGAAATTAAATGAAGCTAAGAAGAAATACTCTTCTTATGACTTGGAACTATATGCCTTAGTTCAGTCACTTAGAAAGTGGAGGCATTATCTATTACCCAAGGAATTTGTTGTGTTTACTGACAACCAAGCCCTTATTTATATCAATACTCTGGAGAAACTAAGTAATAGACATATGAAATGGATGGAATACTTGCAAGCATTCAAATTTACAATTAAGCACAAGAAAAGGCAATTAAACAAGGTTGCAGATGCACTAAGAAGGAGATTGTTGACAGTCGAAGAGGTTCAGTTGTATAGCATTGGAATTCATAGTTTAAGAGATATCTACAAGGCAGATGAAGACTTTGGTGAAGCCTACAAGGTGTGTACTGAATTTCAAAATCATTTCCATAGCAAGTTTTTTTATTTTACTTTACAAAATGGACTGTTATTTAAGGGTAATCAATTGTGTGTGCCAAGAGGTTCCATGAGAGAGAATCTCATACAAGAGAAACACAATGGGTGTTTGAGTGGTCACTTTGGTATGAAAAAAACCTTGGAGCTTTTCCAAAGGTTCTACCATTTTCCAAAGCTAATAAGAGATGTTACTAGGTATGTTGAGCAGTGTGTAATATGGATGAAAGCCAAATGAGGAACAAGCAATGCAGGTTTGTACCAACCTTTACCCTCAACTTCTCTCATAGGCTGATGTCAGCTACCACCCATCCATCATTCCTTTTCTTCACTTCTTCCATCACTGAATTGAACTCCTTTATTCTCTCTTTCAAACCCTCACTAGACAAAACCACACCACTCGCAGGAACTTCCTCTTCTGTTAGACAAAAAAAATTTCATCCACATGGCCCTCTCATATTTCACTATGTACTGTATCACCTTATTCCACTATTTCCTCACCCATTTTTCCCCCAGAATATATTTGAGCTCTGAGCTATTCACTTTCTGTACAATGTATTGAAGGTTGTTCATGAGAAACAAGTATGAAAGAGCCACATCCTTGTACATATAAGATTTATTTTTGAGCTTGCACATGAGGATGAAGATGGTCCATCCTAGGTGGATGGACAATGAGGCAGATAGATTTTCCATGTCAAAATTGTTCGGGACCCCTCCACAGGCATTTCTGGTCATGTTTTCTAAAGTTTCCTTGTAATCGAAGAGAAAAGTGAGAGAATTCATAACATATCTAGTGAGAGGATGTACAATACCACCCACAATAGGAGCCTTGGAGTTCTCCTTCTCAATGGCCTTGTCAAATTCTCCCAAAATTTTCCGTGCCACTTCGTCCAACGCTTTTAGAATATTTTCAGCTTGCTCGTGCATGATTCAAAAGGGTCATGAGAGTATGTGTCTTCTATGTTGGGCATGAGATCAGTGAGATTTTTGTAGAGGTCAAGCACTCTGAATATTCTTTCCGGTGCCTAACTTATGGCAGCCACTTCTTTTGTGAAGGTGAAAAGCTTGGTTTTCTGCTTCATGGCGATTTCAGCAAAACAACAGTCTCTCATCTTATCTACTCCCTCAAACAAATTGCCGCATAGCTTATTCTCCCATGGAAACAGAATCTGAATGTTGAGTTTGGTAGAGTATATCCATTTCTTGATCTTTTTATTAAGAAATTTCCATTCCATTTTTTGAACCTCGATCAATTTCAACTTCTCCACGCCTAGATTGTATAAACTCTCTTCTACCATAGACTTTCTGGTGAGAGTGAAGACTTAAAGACATTCACTCGCATACCTAATTTTCACCATGAAATGAGCTATACTCCAGAGATCCATCATGATGTCCAATGGAACCATGCAAAATTCCTAGATTCTATCTATTGACAAATAGTCAGCACTGCTGCCAGTGCTACCATCATCGTCAGAGCATGCAGAACTTTTGATGCTGTCCTCTATGCTCGATGACTCCCTGTCTGGATTAATGGGTTCACTGTTAGATAACAAAAATTTTTGAAACTCTTTATGGAGATGGGACATTGACATTTTCATCTTTATTTTCTTCCGTAAATTTTTCTTTCATCATTTTATATCTCTTTCTTCTAATCTGTTGTTTAAAATGAAAAATTATGTAAGATTTTTAAATAGTAAAAATCATAATAAACTAAATCCATAGATAAATTGTTAATTATTATCAAGTGCAAGAATTCAAATTCAAGGTTTCAAAGGGGGTATTCACCTATGTGGACATCATGCTATTTCTAAAAGAGGAATCACCTCTATGGACGTAGTTGATACTTCATTAAGCTTCTTCAAGCATAATATTAAAAAAAGGATTCAATTTTGGGATGATTGGTGGATTGGTGAGACACCTATTTCTCTTTCCCCTTAGGCAACATTCAAGGGTGTTTTTATCAGGAGGATTGGCTATTGGGTAGCATATTATATCCATAACTACTCATGGCATATGATTTGAGGGAGGTGGATCTGAGTTTTGAATATCTTCAATTGATGATTTCTCTAGTACATATTATGAGATCTAACAATAAAGATATCTTAATTTAGGATATTTATCTAGATGGAAAGTTCTTAGTTGCTGCTTCTTTCCAATTGATTGCTAAGGTTATCTTACATTTCCCTTTTTGGGCTCTTGTTTGGAATCTGAGGATCATCCCAAAGATTAATATTTTCTTCTGGTTACAACTCCAGAATAATATTTTAACTATTGACAACTTGTGCAAAAGAGGTATGGCCACTCCAAATAGATGATTCCTTTGCATGAAGGATGAGGAAAATAATTTCCATATTTTATTTAGCTACTCCTTTTTTAGGGAATTTTTGGCTTTATTATTTAACTTATGGTCATTTTCTTGGGGTTTTCCTAATTCTTTTATGGATTTCTAGATTCAATGGAGATACACAACTTGCAATCAAGCCTTATCTCTTCTTTGGTCCCTCATGATGTGACACATTGCTAGGGGTTTATGGAAGGAGGGGAATAATTAGGTGTTTAGAGATGTGGCTTGTTCAATAGATAAGGTAATGCATCAAAATTAGTTAGCTATATTAGAAAAAAATTTGGTGGCATGTGATAACTTAAGGTTTGGTGGTCCTCCTTTTATTACTAGCTAGGTGTTGATGATAATTATTCAATTTTGTATTTTCATTGATGTTTACACAAGTATAGTAATGTTTACACAAATGTCTGAATCCAATCTAAGCACAGTCAGTGTCTGTCGAGCTATCTCGGGCATTGAAGATGACCAAAGTGATTTTAGTTCTAACCGAGTTCACTTGGGCATTACAATGTTGGTCGGGCATTGAAGGATTTTGGTGTTGACCGAGTAAAATAGTTAGTGTCATCCGACTAATAGTGGCTTATATTTTATGGATAATTAGTTATATGTATCAGATAGACATGAGTTTTATTATTTAATTGGAAGGATATTAGGGTAGAATTGACAAGGATTATCATATATATAAGGTCAAGTTTGGATTGAATAGTGTGGTGATGTAGAATTGCATGTGAAGTGTGATATGAAGAGTGAAGGTGAAATCAGATGGGACTCTGATTGAGGAAAAAATACAGAGGACTGCAATAGAATATCTGATTAGTAAGGATCAAGTATTTAATCCTGAACAAGGATTTGAATCAACAAAGATAGTTGCTTATCAAAACATGTCAATCCATTGTTACTTTCTAACAATTGTAGCAGTGATTAAATATCCTAACACAATAGACTTAACAGTCTTTTGTAAATCCTCTCACAAGGTGACATTTCTACATTGAAGTGATTGAAGACCTCTAACAAGGTGACTCTTTATAGGGTGATTAAATCCTTTAACATGGTCACACCTAATAGTGTGTTATTGTAACCTTTAACAGGGTTAGCTCCTAACAGGGCTCACTTCAAAAGAGTGAAAAATAGTGACTAGTTGCTATTGGTAGTTTTTCCCATATTGGGTTTCCACGTTAAATCTTGGTGTTATCTGTGTACATTTCATTTGCTTTATGGTTTATGTTTATAAAATTAATTACTAAAGATAATTATAGTTAATATCTTAAGATTTTCTATGTTAACCAAGTGATAGTGAAATATCTATGTTAATCGGAAACATTGTTAGATTTGTTTAAGACATTTAAGGGACTTGGATTTGTTTTTGTGGTAACTGATTCACCCCTCCCCTCTCAGTTACTCAACTCATTTCCAACAATTGGTATCAAAGAACCAATTGCTTACAAGGAAGTTTTAAAGGCCTAAGCTAAAGATCAGAGATGTCTTACAAAAGGGAGATCCCTAAGCTCAACAAGGACAAATTCGCTGCATAGCAAGATCTGATGAGGCTACATCTATCTACTATTGGAGATACTAGTTTGCAATTCCTAGATCACAAGTATGTGGAACATCTGAGAGCCATGTCTATAGATCAAATGGTGGAAATGAAGTATCATAACATAATGATGATTGATATAGCCTCTGCACTCATCTATTCTGAATTTGATGAAGTCAAGAACTATCCTACTCCCTTTGATATGTGGAACAAACTTCATGATATCAATGGAGGAGATGCAAATGTAAAGAGAGCCAAAGCAGAAAGTCTCAGAGGTCAGTTTGATATGATGAAAATGAAAGACAGATAAAACATTACAAAATACAATGAAAGAATCAAGAAAAGTGTTAGTGAAATTAGAGCTGCTGGTGGAATATTAATTGAAGAAAAAATAGTAGTCAACAAGGTATTAAGAACTTTACTTCCTATCTATATAATTAGAGTTTCATCTATTCAAGAGATGATATGCAGTAATGACATAACTCTAGATGGATTGATTGGAACATTATCAACTTTTGAGTTGGATAACTTTGACAATTATTCTCCTAATCCTAGAAATCTTGAGTCAGCATTCAAAGCTAAATTAAACCTTGGAAAGATGAAGGGAAAACATATTGACAGTGATAGTGATGATGATTCTGATGATGAGGATCTGGAAATCATTAAAGCATTACTTACAAGGAGAGCTGCAAAAGGAAAAGGACAATACAAAGGAAGAATACCATTGATTTTATTTTGATGTGATGAGGTTGGCCACATTACTGTTAAATGTCCGAACAAGGAAGACAAAGGTAATAAAAATTTCAAAAAGTATAAAGGAAAGAAAGATTACAAAAGCTAAGAAAGATACAAGGACAAAGGTAAGAAATCTTGTTATATTGATAAATATTCTAATAGTGATGAAGATAAAATGGTTTACATTGGTATTAAGGATGAGTCAGATAGTGAAGACAATGAAAATATTGTACTATACTTTCATTTTAGTAAGAATGACACCTAGATAATTGACAATGGTTGTTATCACCACATGACTGGTGATAAAACCAAATTTGAAAATCTTAAACACTATGATGGTGGGAGTGTTAGTTTTGGGAATGATGAACCCTGATATGAGAAAGGTAAAGGTTGCATTGCTCTTATTGAAGGAATAAAATGTGATAATTCTTATTGGGTTGAAGGACTAAGACGTAATCTACTAAGTGTGGCACAACTGAATATTATTGGTTTCAAGGTAGAATTCATTAATGGTAAGGCCAAGCTTTTGGATGGTAGAGGAAACCTAGTTGGAACTGGCAGGAAAACAAAAGGTAATCTATTTTATCTTGATCTCAATGAAAGTTCATATTTTATTGCACAAGTAAAATAAATCTGGTTATGGCATAAAAGGTTGTCATGTGAACTTTGAAAACATGATCAACATAAGTAAGAACAAAAGAGTAAGAGGTATTCGTGTTTTGAAGAAACTTGAACTAGCAATATGCAAACAATGTCAAGTTGGGAAGATGGAAAAAACAAGCTTCAAGATCAAGAACTACAATACAAAAGAAGTCTTTGAATTGGTGCATACTGGCTTATGTGGACCAATTGGAACAACAAGTTACATAGGTGAGAAGTACTTCATTCTATTTTTTGATGATCACTCTAGAATGATGACTGCTATGTTTCTCAAAGAAAAATTAGAAGCTTTTTAGAAGTTCAAATGGTACCTAGCCACAATTGAAAAAGAAATAGGAAAGAAAATTAAATGTCTAAGATCTGACAGAGGAGGAGAATTAATTTCTAATTAATTTAATGATTTCTGCAATGAAAGAGGAATCAAAAGACAAGTATCTTCCCCAAGTACACCATAGAAGAACGGTATTATAGAAAGAAGGAACAAATCCATTACGGATTATGCAAGAACATTGATGATTGAGAAGGATGTTGCTACCAAATACTGGAAGGAAGCCATTAGCACTGTAATTCACACCTTGAACCAAGTTCAACTGAAGAAAGGTACTGAGAAGACACCTTTTGAATTATGGTATGGCTATAAACCTAATGTTCGTTATTTCAAAGTATTTGGAAGTAAATGCTACATCTTGAAGGAAATAAGAAATGGAAAATTTGATGTAAAAGGTGATGAATGTATATTCCTAGGCTACTCCAGCAAAAGCAAAGCATATAAATGTTTAAATATTACTATTCAAAAATTCATAGAAAGTGTGCATGTAAAGATCAATGAGTTTGCAAAGAGAAATGAAGAACATAGCAGTAAAGAGCCTAAAGACTACATAAACTTTGTGTATTATGAACCTAATACTATACCTAAGACACATAAAATGGTGATTGGACAACAATCATGTCAAACACTAAATTCATTAGCACAAACCTTTTTGCAACCTATGCAACCAATGATGCTTACTGACAAAACCGAGTCACAAACAGAGGAAGCTGAGTCTAAGACTGAAGAAACCAAGTTGCAGAAAGATACACCGAAGTCTCAGATAGTGGAACCTGAGTATCAGACAAAAGAATAGGACATAATATTTGAGCATGGTGAACATAGTGGAGTAAGCCCAGAATCGAAGAGGAAGGATCCTATACTTGCAAAATATGTTAGAAGGGATCATGCACCTGAACAAATAATTGGATATCAGATAGAAGGTTTAATGACAAGGAAAAAAATAAAAGGTACATGCTTACTTAGTGAAATTGAACCTAGAACTATTAAATATGCATTGAATGATGAGAACTAGATTGCAACAATGATTGAAGAAATTGAGCAGATAGAAAATAAAAAAACATGGACTCTTGTACCTAGACAAAAAGGCAAGAATGTGATTGGTACTAAGTGGGTTTTCAGAAACAAGATGAATGAGAAAGGTGAAGTTTCGAGAAACAAAGCAAGATTAGTATGTAAAGGATATGCTCAAGAAGAGGGTATTGATTATGGAGAAAAAATTTCTCCTATTGTAAGGCTTGAAGGAGTCAGAACTCTTCTGGCATATACTACACATAAAGGAATCAAAGTATATCAAATGGATGTAAAATCTGCATTCTTGAATGGAATTCTATAAGAGGAAGTCTATATTGAGCAACCTGAAGGATTTTTAGATCCTAACAAAAGGAATATGGTTTGCAAACTGCACAAAGTATTGTATGGACTTGAGAAATCTCCGAGAGCCTAGTATGAAAGAATGCATGGTTACTTGATAAGTATTGGATTTTAGAGAACTAATGATAACAGTAGCTTGTACATCAAAGAAGGACCTCAAAACAAGATACTATTGGCAGAAATATTTGTTGATGACATATTGTTTACTGGATATGATGAATTATGTAGAGCATTTTCAGAAGCTATGAGTAAGGAATTTGAGATGTCTATGTTTGGTGAAATCAAATTCTTTGTTGGCTTACAAGTTTATCAAATAAAGGATGGTATCTACATTACTCAAACTAAATACATAAAAGAGATACTGAATAAATTTGGGATGGAAGATTCTAGACCAGTTGGAACACCCATGCCTACTGGACATAAGCTATCTAAGAATGATGATACAAAGGAGGTAAATCAGACTTCATATAGATCCATGATTGGAAAAATTAAATATGTTGTTCACACTAGACCTGATATTGCATTAGCAGTCGGTATTGTTGCAAATTTTTCAGCCAATCCTAGAGAGAATCATTTGATGGCTATCAAAAGGATTTTGAGATATCTTAAGGGTACTAAAGATTATGGATTATGGTATAAGAAAGGAGGAAACTTTGATTTGAAGATTGTTACTGATGTTGATTGGGCAGGAAGTGTTGATGACAAAAAGAGCACAAGTGGTGGAGCATTATTTCTTGGAAAGAGGTTAGTCTCCTAGACAAGATAGAAACAAAACTGCATTTCTCAATCTACAACAGAAGTAGAATATGTTGCTGCAATAGTAAATTGTTCAAACATCATATGCTTCAAACAGTTGTTGTTAGGTATGAAGATGGAAATCAAAGAACCTATCATTATCTATTGTGACAACACCAGTGCTATTAACATTTCAAAGAACCCTGTGATGCATACTAAGACTAAACATATTGCAATAAAGTATCATTTCTTGAGGGAATTGGATTAGGACAAGGAAGCAAGATTGGAATATGTCAGTACTAAAGAAAAAATTGTAGACATATTCCAAAAACCATTACCTAAGGATGCATTTTTGTATCTTAGAGGAAAGCTAGGGGTCATTCCCCTAACTAAGGCTCACTAAAACACAGTTTAGTGATGCATCAACCGAGCTACATAACAGACTAAACATGTTGATGCATATATTTAGAGCTTATTGCATATGAATCAGTATAGACACATATATTAAAATTTCATTGGATATGTCAGTTGGGGTCTTTGGCATTGGTTGTCAAAGAGGGAGAGATTACTGTATGTCATATTGATCAGTGAAAGAGGGAGAGATTACTGATGGAGAGATTGATGACAGAGGGAGAACTTTATAAAAAATAGAGATTAATGTAAGAGGGAGAAATCTGTATTTTAGTGATTGGGGGATTATTGGATGAGAATCATAATGAATCTAAGGAAAATAATAAAATTTCATTCTTATGTCTACTTCTCTATAATTCTTTGTATTATGACATGTTGTGTTGCCATCAATACCTAAGAGGGAGATTGTTGATGACAATTGTAAAGGAAGAAAAATTGATGATTTATATTGGTGTTTGTTGTTTGATTAATTAGGTTTGAAATGTGTTGTATTTCCTTAACCTTTACATTTAATTGAAGTTTGTATTGAAGTGTGTTTTAAGAGGAAAATAAGATGTTCCACTTTTATCCTCAAATACACAAATGAAAGATCCAAGTTAATCAACCCAAAAGAGGGATTAATGCACGAATGAATTAACCATTTGAAAATTTAAACAAAGAGGGAGATATTAAATTATATTAATTTACAATGTAGATATGACATATGACAGTAATTAAAAAGGATGAGAAGAAGAACCAACCTTAAAGAATTGCAGATCCAGAAAATGCTATTTTCTGAGGTCTGTAGATTGTTTATGGAAAATCTGAAGTATGATTCAGAATCAGAATGCAGAGATGAACAAAACCTAGAAATATTTTTCCGATCAGAAATTGTATTATGAAAAAGGTCGACCTTGGCCCACAAATGTCACCCCTGACCCAATAATGTCGGCCCTAACCTGCACAGCGTTGACAGAAAATCTGTTCAAAGAGCCTGAAAGAATGTCGAAAAGGGTATCCAGATCCGAGTCCAAATCCATAGTTCCAAACTGTACCTGCAAGAAAAATAGGTTTGTTTTTTGTGGAGGGGTTTGCCTTGGTCAAACCCTGGTTTTGGAATTAACCTTAAATATATGTAATTGAAATTGCAGAAGTAAACAAAGTAAATGCATAAATTCACCTTGCTTGTAAAAGTCCTAATGGAGGATTTGAATCCTTGAATCCATAAGTATGTATGCATCAATGGATCTAGAATGTAGGATATCTTCAACCTCTTGCTTGTAGATCTCCAACACCAAATCTTGAATGGGTTCTTGATTATGAAGAGGCTTGGAAGAGGATGGATGGAGAGATCACCAAAAAGGGCACTATGTGGCTTGAATCCTTCAATGGCCTCCCATGGATCTCTTTGAATGCTTGAAGGCTTGATGGTGGATGAATCCTTGATTCAAATTCTGCTTGATTTCTTGCTTTAATCTTCACTTGATGATGTTTTTCATTTTCCCAAGGATGCTTAGGCTTCAATAGAGGACTTCTTCTTTCTCCATATCGCTTAGAGAAAATGAGAGGAGAAAGCTTCCTTTAATATGAAATTAGGGCACAATCTTCTAAGGAGGCTAACATGGGAGAATAAATTCCAATTAAAGCCTTTAACCCTATGAGAGGACCTAAGTTAAATATAATTTAGGAATCACTGATTTGCAACCCGAAACAGCCGACCTAGAAGCGGGAAATAACTTTTTGCAAAGACCAACATCCAAAAACTGTGGGACCCTGAGATTTGAACCCTAGGTCAGGGTCAAGGTTGACCTTGACCTAGGTCAGGGTTGGGGTCAACATAGACCCAAAAGGTGGACCCTGACCTTGAGGTCAAAGACCTTAGATTTGCAGTCTAGGATGCAAAAATTAGGTTGGAAAGAAGTGGAAAGAAAGGCAAAATAGGGGGAAAGCCAGGTCAAAGTCAGGAACCCATTCAAGGTGCTTGATATTACCCCAAACCACTTACTCGAAAGGCTAAACTAGTTTACCATGGAAGTGCTTCCATTTTTTGACTATACATTTAGTCCCCACTTTAGCAAGAGTATGGACTCAACGCAAACTCTTGGTAAAGGAGATCATAGAGAAAAGACAATCTTTATTGGAGTCAAGAGGGACAAAGAAATCTTCAAGCCCCCAAGGGACTTAATTCTTTATCAACCCTAAGATCATGATAAGATAGACACCACTTTAAAGAGAGAAAAAGAGAGAGGGTGTGATTATCTTGCCCAATGAGAATTTATGTCCTATTGTGAACCACACAAGAAAATAGCGTAACTAGAAATATAGAGTTGAACTGCCTAGTGAATGTGGCTACTCACTAGTCAACCCATTGGGGAGATTCGTTCTTAAAGGGATCAAAAACTTTGTAAATTAAAAACTGGCGGGATCAAGGGATCCATGTAATTTTAAACTAGAGGGATCAAGAGATCCTAAAAAGTAAAATGACCATGCTTTAAGGATTAGTTTTTAATCCATAAAGGGAAAAAAAGTTTTTAAGTCTTGAAAGCTATTTTGAATGTGCGTGTGTGCAAAAAGTGAGTAGAGTGTATGCCCCCATGTTAAATTCATTGCTAACACTTTAACAAGAGAAAATGACTTTAACAGAAATATAAACAACTCTACAGATTATGTTTCCACTACGAGATGACCCCTAAAGAAAGACAACTCAAGGGAAATAAAACATAAACATACACAAGAACATAGAAGGGATCTACCTAATGTAGGGTTAGTATGATCATAAGAAAACATGTACATATAAATATGATATTATTGCAAATGAATTGACATCATTCCCCAAAGAAAGTAGAACTACAATCACAATGGAGGAAAGAAAACTTGACAGTTACGAAGAAGAATATTTTCAGACCACAACCTGGAGGCCAAAAATAATTAGTGCTACCATTTCGCAGATCTGAGCAAATTATACAAGGAGAACATTTACGAACAAATAGCACAAGTACAAAATAACAAAGAAACAACATATAGAAGAACAAAGATACATATAGAAGAATCATACAATAGGTTTGATTCCTTTATCACCTTGCACCAACGAAGTAACAAGGATCATATAAAAGAATCTAACAAACATTTAGAAAATACATTACGGAAGAAGCACATTACAACATGCAAACACAAAAAGGGCTACCATAAAAGATAAGCCAATCAAGCACATTTCTGACCCTCTCCATCTTGATTTATGTTATTTATGGAAGGTGGGAAACTTGCAAGAGGGACTATATCCAATACAGCAGGAATGATAGCCAGTTCCAAACAAGGGTCCTCTTTAGAATCACGTTGCTTGATACTAGGTGTAATTGTTAACTGAGTTGAAAGCATATGAGGTAGATCAATATCAAGATCAAATGGTCTCACATTCATCACTAAGATCAATAAGATCATCAAGAGTGTCCTCCTCATCAAGGTTGATTGAAATGGGTTCTAAGATGCGAATAGGATCATCATACTAATTCATCTTAACATCTTTGTGAATAGAAACATCTAACGCATCAGGCATGAGTTGATCAAAAGAAGGTAAAGATTTTTGAAGAAGAGAAGCACGAGCCCGAGCATTAGCTCTACACTTCTTACAGTGTTCATTAGCAGATATGTTACCTTTAGCTTTGGTTGGCATATTTTGAGAATTAGGAGGAAAGACAACAAGTTCCTTCATAGGTTCTATGGGAGGATTCTCAATAGGTTGCAATGAAATAATAGAAGTTTGATTAGTATTTAATTAGAATTAATTGATAAAGGAGGTATTGTGGGAGTAAGAAAAAGACCACGGTTGGAATCTATCTGAGGGATACTTAAATCAACAATTTTGTGATGTTTGTAAGCTTGGTATGAGTGAAAGAGATGATCAGGGTGAGGAAGACATGAGTTAGGTAATGAGGTCCAAAAGAAATTGAGAGTAGCACAATCTCTAGGCCTAGAAGGTTGATACAAACTATGATTAATCATTCTGAATTCTCCATTATGAATGAAATTAATAAATTTATGAATGGGAGAAGCGATAGCATGCATAGCAATTACCCAAGGTAAACCAAATTTGATTTCAAATTGATCAGAAGTAGGGATGATGATGAAGGTAGTATCTACAAATTTACCACAAATTTCCACAGGTAAGTTAATAGAACCAAGTGCAGGATAAAGAAAGCCATTACATGTTTGGATCCATGCATCAGATGGATCATAACAATCACGTTGTAGTCCTTTCATAAAAAGATTTTCCTCAGTAATGAAATTTATTAGAGATGTGGGATCAACTAGACAACCGTGAGTAGGTATCTTAGCAATCCTAGCATAGATATAAAGGGGACCATCGGGAGCCTTAATTGTTTCAGAATCATCAAAGGTAATTAAAAGTTCCCTAGGTGGCTTATCCTTAGTTTGTTTTTGGGGTTTAGGTAGAACTGGAAGTTGAAGTGGAGGTGAAGAATCTTGAATAATAGGTTGAGACAAAACAACACCCTCCACATGATTCACAATGTGATTAAGATCATCAATCTTTGAATCGTAAACAATATCCATAGAAGATGGTTGAGCTATAGTATTAGTATCATGTGTAGGTAAAGGATTCGTATAGATTTGAAGGTTTTGACTAGGAGGAGAAATAGATTTATTCCCATTACCATCAAAATTATCAACAGTCAAAGCCTTGGAATCAATTAAATCTTGAATTTTATGGTTTAGAGAGTAACATTTTTCAATAGCATGGTCATTCTGGTGATGGTATTGACAGAAAGCTTGAGAATCAAAAGATTTTGAAGCTATCATGGTGGGAAGAAGAGGTCGAATAGGAGGGAAGGTAATCATACTAGCACTTAACAACCTACTCATTATAGAATGCAAAGTTTCAGAGAGAGGAGTAAACATACGATTCATACAGAAAGAAGTGGATGCAGAAGTGACATTATTGGATGTAACTACAACTTCATCAGCAACCTCATTCATCTATTTATTAATCTTAACATAGTTGTTAGGTTTCTGAAATTTATTAGGATTAGGAGTATTTTCACTCTTATCAACTGGAACAGGAGCCATTGGAGTGTTTCTCTCAAACTGACTCACTTGTAATTGATAATGGTGAAGTGTTGCACACAATTTTTGAAAGGAAGTAAATTTAGTAAGCAGAATCTTATCTCTAATATCCTTTTGTAAATTTGAAATAAAAATATGTTGAATATCAATATTAGGAGCAAGATAGGAAATCTGAGCATACAAATGCTTAAATATACCAATGAAACCAGTCAAATTTTCCTTAATGTTTTGTTTACAATGCATTAAATATGATAAGGACACTTGTGGACCAATGTTATTTTGAAATTTTTGGATAAAAGCATTGGAAAGTTTACCTGAAAAGAATCAATGGAATAAGGAGGTAAAGAACAATACCATTGTAAATCTTTATCTCAAAAAGTTCTAGCAAACAATTTAGCTAAAATCCTATGGTCATAAGCATAATCACTACAAAGGATTTGGAATATTTTAACATGAGTAACAGGATCGCCTTTACCATTGTAATTCTCAAGATGAAGCATATCAGCTTGCTGGGGGACAGTAGCACGAATGATGTATAACGATAAAGGACTACCTATATCACACGTAGGAATGCTAAATTTGGATTGAGTTAAAGATGCAAGTTGTTGTTGTAAAGATGACATAGTTTGAGCAAAACTAATAATTGTGGAATCATTAGAGGAAACAGGTGGCATAGAAATATTAGGAACACTAGGAAAAGTGTAAGAGGTAGCAGGAATAGAAGACACAACTGGTGGAATATTGGGAATCACAGTTGGAAGAGGATTAGTATAAGTAAAAGGCACACTATGATATGAAGGTTGTGAGGTAGGTAAAGATACCGGTGGAGAACTTATAGGAATAAACATAGTTGGAAGAGATGTGGTCAGAAAAGGAGGAGTATAAGTAGGAATGCTAGGTAAAGGAACAAAAGAAGGTCCTACACTAGTAACAATAGGTGTGAACCCTAACTCTTGAGCTTCTTGGGCTAAAGGTTTAATATTTGAATGTACAAGATGAGTAAGACCATGCAAGAAATTAACACCTTGATTATTATCACGAAGGACTTTCTTAAGGGCCTCTATAGCTTGGATGGAATCTTGATTATGGTTTTCTTGGATAAGAAAATTTCCCATTTTATCAAGTTTGATTGAAAGTTTTTGCACTTGTTCAGGAGGAACTCTTAAAGTGTCATCTTCATCATGAGATGAGTGAGAAGAGTTATGCTCCATAGAAGGATTAGAATCATGAGTTATCATATTATCTTTCAGGTTCCTAAGGAAAGGAGAGGAAGACTTGGGATCAAAGGAACCCATAAGTCTACGACTTCTTCTAACTGATATATTATAAGTAGGACTAGAAGTGGTAAAGCTCATATATCAATGCAATGTAAATAAACAAACACAAAATTTTGATTTATTAATTTTAAATGTAACTGAAAGAACATGCAATATCTAGCATAAACATGTAAATCTAACACCAAAAAGAAAGAGTTGTCTATCGCGGGTTCACCAAAATGTAAAGGAAGAAAAATTGATGATTTATATTGGTGTTTTTTGTTTGATTAATTAGGTTTGAAATGTGTTGTATTTCCTTAACCTTTACATTTAATTGAAGTTTGTATTGAAATGTGTATTAAGAGGAAAATAAGATGTTCCACTTTTATCCTCAAATGCACAAATG
>MU226194.1:378450-417673 GCA_018584345.1 Thuja plicata
TGTATTAAGAGGAAAATAAGATGTTCCACTTTTATCCTCAAATGCACAAATGAAAGATCCAAGTTGATCAACCCAAAAGAGGGATTAATGCACAAATGAATCAACCATTTGAAAATGAAAACAAAGAGGGAGATCTTAAATTCTATTAATTGAAAATGTATATATGATATATGACAGTAATTGAAAAGGATGAGAAGAAGAACCAACCTTAAAGAATTGTAGATCCGGAAAATGTTGTTTTCTAAGGTCTGTAGATTGTTTCTCAAAAATCTAAAGTATGATTCGAGATCGGAATGCAGAGAAAAACAAAACCCAGAAATATTTTTCTGATCCGACACCGTCTTATGAAAAAGGTCGACCTTGACCCAAAAATGTCACCCCTGACCCAATAATGTTGACCCTGACCTGCACAACATCGACAGAAAATATGTTCGTAGAGCCTGAAAGAAAGCCAAAAAGGGTATCTAGATCTGAGTCCAAATCCACAGTTCTAAACCTGTACCTACAAGAAAAAGAGGTTTGTTTGTTGTGGGGGAGGGTTTTTCCTTGGTCAAACCCTAGTTTTGGAATTAACCTTAAATATATGTAATTGAAATTGCAGAAGTAAACAAAGTAAATGCATAAATTCACCTTGCTTGTAAAAGTCCTTGTGGAGGATTCAAATCCTTTAATCCACAAGTATGTATGCACCAATGGATCTAGAATGTAGGATTTCTTCAATCTCTTTCTTGTAGATCTCCAACACCAATTCTTGAATGGGTTCTTGATTATGAAGAGGCTTGGAAGAAGACGGATGTAGAGATCACCAAAAAGGGCACTATGTGGCTTGACTCCTTCAATGGCCTCCCATGGATCTCTTTGAATGCTTGAAGGTTTGATGGTGGATGAATCCTTGCTTCAAATATTGCTTTATTTATTGCTTGAATCTTCACTTGATGATGTTTTTCATTTTCTCAATGATGCTTAGGCTTCAATAGAGGACTTCTTCTTTCTCAATATCACTTAGAGAAAATGAGAGGAGAAAGCTTCCTTTTATATGAAATTAGGGAACAATCTTCTAAGGAGGCCAACATAGGAGAATTAAATTCCAATTAAAGCCTTTAACCCTAGGATAGGACCTAAGTTAAATATAATTTAGGAATCACTGATTCGGAACCCGAAATAGCTGACCCGGAAGCGGGAAATAACTTTTTGCAAAGACCGACATCTGGAAACTGTGGGACCCTAAGATTTGAACCCTGGGTCAAGGTCAAGGTAGAACTTGACTTAGGTCAGGGTAAAGGTTGACATAGACCCAAAAGGTGGACCCTGACCCTAAGGTCAAAGACCTCAGATCTGCAGTCCAGGATGCAAAAATCAGGTTGGAAAGAAGTGGAAAGAAAGGCAGAACAGGGGGAAAGCTAGGTCAAAGTCAGGAACCCATTCAAGGTGCTTTATATGACCCCAAACCACTTAATCAGAAGGCTAAACCTGTCTACCATGGAAGTGCTTCCATTTTCTGACTATACAACAATTATTCAATTGTGTATTGTCATTGACGTTTACACAAATATAGTAATGTTTACACAAATGTCTAAATCCTATCCGAGCATAGTCAGTGTCTACCAAGATCTCTTGGACATTGAAGATGACCAAAGTGATTTTAGTTCTAACTGAGTTCACTTAGGCATTACAATGTTAGCTGAGCATTGAATGATTTCAGTGTTGACCGAGTAAAATACTTAGTGTCAGCCGACTAACAGTGACTTATATTTTATGGATAATTAGTTATATGTAGCCAACAAACATGAGCTTTATTCTTTAATTAGAAGGATATTAAGGCCGACTTGACAAGGCTTACCATATATATATAAGTTCAAGTTTGGATTGAATAGTGTGGTGATGTGGAATTGCATGTGAAGTGTGATATGAAGAGTGGAGGCAAAATCAGATGGGATTCTGATTGAGGATAGAATACAGAGGAATGAAACAGAATATCCAATCAGTAAGGATCAAGTATTTAATCCTTAATAGAGATATGAATCAATAGAGATATTTTCTTATCAAAACAGGTCAATCCATTGTTACTTTCTAACAATTGTAGCAGTGATCAAAATATCTTAACAGAGTAAACTTAAGAATCTTTTGTAAATCAAAAGCTGTAACATTCATGCAAAGAAGGAAATCATGGAGGGAGTGGGAGTAGAAGGAGTGTGAGGAATTTTGAGTTTGAATATGGGTGGGAAATAGAGTTCACAGGCATCTAAGGGGGCTGCAGGAGCTGGCGATGGTGACACTCTTGCAGACCAGGAAAAGGAAGACACAACAAACAATGTTGGGGTCCCACTCGACAGATGGAAGGATCCAAAAAAAAAGGAGGTGGGGTCAAATGGGTTTCTAGCTCAGTCTGAGACCCAACTTGATGTCAAGGAATATTCTTCTTGGCATCATCATTGGTCAACTTTATTTGGGATCAAACCAAAAGAAAAGTCCATTTTCCCATTTATAAAAGACCTATTGAAGAAGGAAAGTGGAAAGTTTTCTATTTCTCTACCGGATGAATTGATTGACTATAATATCACAATGACGTCTCTTACTTTGGTGGGAAAATTCACTGGCTCTAGGTCTAATATTGATATTGTTAGGTCCTTTGCTAGAAACAAGTGGAACCTAAAAGGCCAGGTGAAAATCAAAGTCATGGCAAAGGGATTTTTATCCTTTGAGTTCTCTTTCCAAGTAGACTTAGCCAAGATCCTATGTGCTGGGGTGTGGGCTATTGGGAAATCATCTTTAGCCTAGCAGAGGTGGTCTCTGAATTTGGATCTTAATTCTTCCTTCTATTCCCAAGCCCCAGTTTGGGTTAGGCTACCAGAGCTTCCTATGTAGTTTTGGTTTGAAGATGTATTTGTTGGTATAGCGAGATATTTTGGAGAGATTCTTTCGATAGACCCAGTGACGGTGGATCAATGAAGCCTCACCTATGATTGAATTTTTATAGGGGTGGAAGAGGGGAAAGATATGCCAGAAGTCATAGATATACATTCAAATCTTGGCAAAATACTATAGAAATTGGAATACGAAAGTGTGCCTTTTGCATGCTTCCAATGCAATAAGGTAGGGCACATGGACAATAAATTTCCCACTCTACCTAAGGATAAAGCCAGGAAAGCCCTGAAGTCAAGGGGCATGACCCAGGAGAATGTTCCTGAAATATCTAACTCGGGGCACCACGCTTCTCTTGTTTGGAGGAAAAAGGACCCTGAGATCCCTATGTACATATAGGGAGGCTCTGGAGCCCCCTTAATTGAGGCCATGGGGGAGCCCCTTCTGGGCTCATCTGGTGGCTCGTAGAGCCTAGAACTATTTTCATTTATGGAGGTGGAACTAATTTCAGAAGGCCTTTTCTTTCCCACCGTGAAGGATCTGGATTGTGCGATAGGGTCTCCACAATCCCTCTTGTCAATGGCTCTGCATTCCACTGAACCTTCCTGGGAGATTGGGGTTTTCCTATGAGTGCATTACCTCTCAGTGGATGAGAACACTCTTGTGCTTCCCATTAGGAATTCTTTGGTGTCACCTTCTCCTAAGTTTAAATGCTAGGAGAAGGTTCATAAAATAAAAGCTCTGTTAAAATTGGCTACTCCTAGGAAGTTTACTAAAATGGAAGAACTTGTTTCTATGCAAAAGGAAGGGAAGGAGGGAGATTGGACCATAGTAGAAAATAAAAAGAGCAGCATAGACCCCTCCCCGGTCTCTCCTGTAGCTACGAGGAGTAAGAATAAAGAGGATCCAAGGACCAAAACAAAAACCCCATGGCGGAAAAAATCTATCCAGATCCGACAAGAAGAAGCCTATAAGAAAATTGCGGATGGAACCCAAAAGACCATCCAAGTAGCCTGTGCCTCCAATTATTAATGAATTTAATCTCCTGGAATGTTCTTGGTCTTAATGGGCCACATAAGAAGGATATTATTAGAAATATGATTAGGGATAATATGATTAGGGATCATAGACTCGATGTCATGCTTATACAAGAAACCAAGATTAAAAGGACAAACTGGAATGCATTAAGTTCTAAAAGACTATGGATAGCATGGAAACTAGCTTAGAAGGTGCTTCTGGTGGTCTACTAACTCTGTGGAACTCTTCAATTTTGAAGGCAGATATTATCTATGAAGAAGGTAATACCCTGCTACTCAATCTCACTAATATTAATAATAAGGAAAGTTGGTTCATTATGAATATCTATGCTCCCAAATCTAAAAAAAGGCGAAGTTTATTTTGGGATAAAATTAGAAATATCGTGTCTATGTTTAATCTCTCTAAATGTATTATCATGGGAGATTTCAACACCCCTTTAAAAGAAGGGGAGAAATCGGGTGGGATTTCCCTTGATCTAGAAAGCAGGTAGGATCTCATGGATTTTATTAATGACCAAGGCCTCTTTGATGTTGATCTTCAAGGGGAAAATTTCACCTAGAGTTATAGGAGAACGGGAACAGAGTGAATCCATGTTAAACTAGACAGAGCTTTGATCACGACGAATTGGTTGAACTCCTTCAACCACACCCTCTCTTCTCTGGTGCGTATCGGGTCTGATCATTCCCTTCTATCTCTTATCTTGGACCCTTTTATTAAGCAAAGAAATTTCCCATTCAGATTTGAGATGATGTGGGCCACTCACCATAATATAAACAACAAGATCAAAGAATGGTGGAATATCAAGGTTACAGGATCGACTATGTTTAGAGTAGCCAAAAAACTTAGAAATTTTAAGTTAAACATCAAGATCTAGAAAAAGAACGACTTCGGGGACATTTTTGCATCCAAAGAGAAGGCCATTTTTGACCTGGGTAATATCCAAGAGAAAATTAAGAGGGATGGATATGATGAGACCAACCTGAATCAAGAAAAACTTCTTCTCTTAGAGTATGAAAATGTGATTGGGAAGGAGGAAATGTATTGGAGGCAGAGTTCTAGATCCATATGGCTGAGGGAAGGAGACCAAAATACCCATTTCTTTCACTTGTCCACCATGAAACATAGGGCCACTAATAGAATCAATAGCATTAGAAGGGGAAACCTAATCTTGAAGGAGGACATTGATATCTCTTTAGATACTATGGACCTCTTTAAATCCCTCCTATCCAGAGATGTCAACCTCCAAGAGCTGGATCAAGAGACCCTCTTGAGCTATATCCCTTCTGTCATTTTTTATCTCTAGGAAAAAGCTCTGACCGCTATCCCCAATAGTGATGAAGTTAAGAAAGCTCTAGACACTCTCCTAGGAGACAAGGCCCTAGGCCCTGACAACTTTCCTATGTTCTTCTTCCACAAGTATTGGTAAATTGTTAAATTGGATGTGATCAAAGCTATAAAGGACTTCTTTGGGTCCAAAAATCTCTTGAAAGAACTCAACGCTACTTTTTTGGTTCTCAATCTGAAAGTCATGGGGGAAAATTTTATGGACCTTCTTAGGCCCATCAGTTTATGTGATTCATTCTACAACATTATGTCCAAAGTTTTTACTATCAGAATTCTTCAGGTGCTCCCTTCATTATTTCTCATCAATAGTCTGGCTTTGTTCCTAGCTGTTAAATCCTAGATTTAGTTATGGAATTTTATGAAGTAATTCACTCTTTAGAAGTTCGTAAAAGGGAAGGCTTTCTCCTCAAGCTTGATCTGTCAAAAGCCTATGACCGGGTGGACTGGTATTTTTTGTTGAAAGTTTTGAGTGCTTTTGGCTTTAATAACACTTTCTACCGGATCATCCTTCAGCTCATCTCCTTGTCGTCTTTCTCTGTCTTGGTTAATGGATCTCCTTCAGCTTTCTTCAAAGCTTCTCAGGGTCTAAGATAAGGGGATCCGCTATCACCTATCCTTTTTATGATCTTGGTTGAGTGCCTTGGATGGTCGTTTTCTACTCATAAGTTATCAGGGAGGTTGAAAGGCATCAGGGCTTCCTCTATTTTTTCCACCTTCTGTCATCAAAAATTTGTTGATGAAACCGTCCTGGGTGGAGAAGCCTCAGTTATTGAGGCAAGAACTGTTAAATATTTATTGGACTCCTATACTAGGGCCACTAGCCAATCTATCAACTAGTGTAAGAGCTCCCTCTTTTTCATCAACACGTCAGAGGTCAGAAAGAAGAATGGTAGAGGTTTTAGGTTGCATTATTGGTTCTCTCCCTTCCACCTACTTGGGCCTTCCTTTGGGAGATAAACCCCTGGATGCTTTCTAGAACAAGCTCATAGATTTAATAGAAAATTGGTAGGCTAGAAGGGAATTCTTCTCAGTCAAGTGGGCAAGATTCAGCTGGTCAAGTCCACCCTTCAAAATCCTACTTATGCTCTTAGCCTCTTCTCTATTTTGGCTAAAGTGGCTGAAGCATTGGAAAAAATCCAAAGGAGATTCCTTTGGTATGGGGCTGAGGAGCATAAAAGTCTTCCATTGATTTCTTGGGATAAAGTCTATCTTCCCAAAAATACTAGGGGGTTGGGGATTAGGAGGATTAGACCTTTCAATAAGGCACTTCTCGCCAAGAATATTTGGAGGATTTTTCATGGTAAATGGGAATGGAGGGATTTCATTGAGGATAAATATCTCTCAAGTGCTTCTTTTCTTTCTTTATTTGAAAAGGATGATACCTCAAAAGTCTCTTGTATCTGGAATGGTATCCTCAATGCCAAAGACCTGGCTATGTCAAAAGCAAAGTGGAAAATAGGAAATGGGCACAATATCAACTTTTGGCATGACAATTGGATTATTTTAGGGCCCCTAGAAGATGTGGATTGTTTCAATTCTTGGAAGGATGAATGTATCTTAAGGTTTGGGGATAGAGTGTGTAATCATAGATTGGGAAACTCTTGGGTGGATCTGTCCTCTGTTTCCTAGGCACTGTCTTCGTTACTCATCGCTCTCACTGCCACGTCCCTCTCTCATAATTAGGATGCTTTGATTTGGGAAGTATCCCCAAGTGGTTCTTTCATTGTTTCTTTAGCCTACTCTATTCAGATGCATCTAGAGGTTTCCCCTCCTTGGGCGCAAGCCTGGCTTCCGGGCCTTATCCCTAAAATCAATGTTTTTTACTAGCTCTTTCTTTAAAACTGCATCCTCACTATTGATAACCTCATCAAGTGGGGTATTTCCATCCCTAACAGGTGTGTTTTGTGTTAGGTCAAATTTGAGTCGGTAGACCACATCTATATCCACTGCTCTTATGTGTGGGTGATTTGGCATTTCTTCCTGTCTCTTTTTGGGCTGCAGTGGTGCTTCCCATCCTCTATTAAGGACCTCTTTGCCCAAGGGACCCTGCTCTTCAAAAATACTATATTTCAAAAATTATGGTCTTGGGTGCTTCCTCACCTTTGTTGGGGTGTTTGGAAGGAACGTAATAACCGCATCTTTAGGGATTGTAGTGTTATTCCCAAAATTATTTTTGAAAAGATACACGATGCTCTCTTGGAAAAATTTATTATTTGTGGGAATCCTAACCCTTTTGAAGGTGTTGTTGATGTTGCTAATCCCTCTATTACCATTGATAAAAGAAAGCACTGGACCTGGCTTCATCCCCTGGATGGTTGGGCTAAAGCCAACTTCAATGGCGCGGCCAAGGGAATTCATGGGAAGGAAAGAAGTGGTGGCATTATTCGTAATAGCTATGGCTAGGGCATTTCTATTGTTAGTCTTCCTTTGGGCACACAAAACAACCATTATGCAGAAGCAAGTGCCGCTCTCCATGTGACCGAATTGGCTCATGACTTGGGAATTACAAAGTTTTGGTTATAAGGGGATTCCTAGAACATTATCAACTGTCTCAATTTGAATCACCCACCGTCATGGACCATTGCTAACATGATTGAGGAAACTCGCTCACTTTTGAATACCTTTGATAAGGTCCATTTATCCCATGTGTTTAGAGAAGGCAACCAAGTAGCTGACTAGTTTTCCAATTAGGCAGTTAGAAGTGAAAAGCAGACACATTGGCTTTATGGTGGAGACCTCCCATGTGAAGTACTGGAAGGAAACTTTGACGAATATGTTCGTCAAAAACTGGAATGAGGGCAAAATAGAGATAAATGGAAAAATATTTACGGTGACCAAGGAGGTTCTTTCGGTGGTTATAGGGATTCCTATTGTTGGAAATAAATTTTACAGAGATAGGAAAATTTTAGACTCGATGATAAGTGACTTTGTCAAAAATGATGAGGAAAATAAAGGGCTTACCAAGGTTGGCACCCACTACCTTCTAGAAGGGCTAAAGAGACTGTGGTGGTTCATGTTAAGAGTCATCATTTACTACATAATGTTGTATACTAGGTTTGATAGAATCTGCACCTATCACTTTGTCCTATTGAACCATTTTCGCCATGATATGAAGGTGTCTATTCCCTTTTACTTGTATGCTTAAATTAATAACAATATAAATGGTTATAGACATAAGGCCATAGCTAACCCTGCCCTGCACAAGGGCCCTTTTTTATTAATCTATGAATACTTCAAGGCCCAAACCCTAGGAAAGGAGATGGTTAAGAAAGACAAGGTGGAGGCATCTGATGATGAAGATGAGTATGAAATGAAAAATAAAACTCTGGGTTCATCCTCTAAAAAGAAAAGAGTGAGTCTGAAAAGCACCAAAAAAGAAAAATTGGTTACCCCTAAAAAATAGAGCACCATGATTATCTCTTCTAAGGAGTACATTGAAGAGGATATGGATATAGAGGATGAGGAGGGCATTACCAGTGGCAAAGGCACACAGAGGAAACAATCTACTATAGGTAAAAAACATTAAGGACATGAAGAGGGATTTGAGAGAGGACCGAAAAGCCCCTGAGGACAAAACCCATAGTGTTTCCCCTATTTTGGGTCACAATCTAAAGAGGAAGCTCCAGGATGACTACCAAGACACTAATCAGACTCCCCACTCCCCTCATCTCTCTCAACCTCATGATACAGAGAAGTATGACAGGCAGGATAATGAATTTTGTTGCTACATGGCTGAATAGGGGAAGATTATTGGGTGGCGTGATTTCAATGTGAAAATGGAAAAGATGGGGATTACAAGAGAAATCATAAACCCTAAGGTTATTGAGAGGGAGGGAGGCCAAATCAAGTTGGATGAGCTCATCGACCCTTCTTTAGTGGTGCTTAGTGATAATGCCAGGGAGTTTGAAATGGGCATGCTTAATAACTCCCATAACGACATGGTTGAAAATTATAGAACCATAAAATGGTTATTCTACAAGGTGGAGGACCTTAGAAAAAGTGCTAATAGCAAGGAGAAGGATAATAAGGAGAAGACTATGGAGGATCTAGAGATAAATAGAAGAGTGAAAAAGTTGGAGGAGAACATGACTAGGGTAGAAGCTAGCCTTAAGAATATCATAAAGAAGAATTATAATATCCTAAAGGCCTCTAAAGAGAACACTAACACTATCATTGAGAAGCTGGAGGCTAAATTAGATGGGCTGGAGGTGGACAATATGGAGGTGGAGATAGATCGAAACACTAAACAGGGCCCCGATCAACGTACCAGAGCTAGAAATAAGATGATTAAGGACAAGGACATGGCACTGGATTTCCAAAAGATTAAGGAGCTGTTGGCCAACATGGAAATGCTTGATGCGAAGGCGAATACTCTGATGGTGGACTTGTCATGAGGGTCCTTGGTTCTTTTTTCTGCTAACCCTATTTTTTCTTCTTTCGTAGAAGTTGTTTGTTTTTTCTCTGGCCTTTTCCTGGCCTGCTCTATCTTTTCTATTTTGCTTCATTTTTAACTAGGCTTCATGCAACTTCTTTCTTGTTTTAGGTTTCAGGAACCCTGTAAAACCTGTTTTACTTAATCAAAAAGGGTCTTTTGTAAATCCTCTCACAAGGTGAAATTTCTACATTGAAGTGTTTGAAGACCTCTAACAAGGCCACAACTTACAGGGTGATTAAATCCTTTAACATGGTCACACCTAGCAGTGTGTTATTTTAACCTTTAACATGGTTGGCTCATAACATGGCTCACTTTAGAAGAGTGAAAAACAATGACTAGTTTCTATTGGTGGTTTTTCCCATATTGGGTTTCCATGTTAAATCTTGGTGTTATCTGTGTACAATTCATTTGCTTTATGGTTTATGTTTCTGCAATTAATTAATAAATATAATCATAGTTAATATATTAAGGTTTGATATGTTAACTGAGTGACAATGAAATATCTATGTTAACCGAGCAACAATGTTAAATTTGTTTAAGACATCTAAGGGACTTGGATTTGTTTTTGTGGTAATTGATTCACCCCTCCCCTCTCATTTACTCAACTCATTTCCAACACTAGGAAGATAAAGACATTTCTCAAAGATGAAATATTCAAAGGGATATTTCTATACTATTGACCAATAAAATATCTTCAAGGGATGGTGTTGTGTGGTTAGCTCCACCTACAAGCTGGATCAAAGTTAACATTAATGGGGAACGAAAGGGTAATTCTAGAGTTGATGGTTATGGGGGAGTTTCTTGTGACCATAATGGTAGGTTTGTCTTGGTGGTGGCCCTCCCTTTGATAACATAGAAAAACCACTATACCAAGGCATATATAGCTTACCTTGGTATAAAACCAGCTCATGATCGTGGGATGGATAGAGTGTGGGTTGAAAGTGATTCCCTAAATATTATCATTTTCTTATTGTTGATGATACATTCACTTGAATATTGTAAAGCAATTATTAATATATTCCAAGCTCATAAAATCACCCACATCTACCAGGAGGGAAACTATGTGGCTGACAGGCTAGCCAATTGGGGTGTTAAGTCTAATCACTTGTTTTTTTTGAATAGTAATGACCATATCCCAACTGATATTCAGTTGTTATTATGTAATGATACTGAGAAGTACTTCTATCTACCTTATCTTACTTCTGATGGAAATGTACATGCAATTCAAAGTCTAAATTAGGGCCTCTTTAATGCTAAATTGGGCCTTGATTGTGGTGTATCTTAGCTTGGGGTTTTACTTTTCTTGCTCTGTTTGTTAAAGAGGTGATAATATATATGAAAATAAGATGGGGGTGGCCAAAATAAGTTGGAGCCAATTGTCTATGTTAAATGAGAGAGGGTTCAAGATATATGGTGGGAGCTTTTGGCTAGTGGCTTTATTCTGTATATGGAGAAGTTGCACGGAGTTGACATGCAAGTTACACATGCCTTTGTCAATGGATGGGAAGAAGGGTAGATAAAAATAAATGAGGATTTGATTGCAAAGGTGTCAGACAATCTGATTGAAGGAAGAGCATTATACAGGGATAAGAAGAGTGTGAATGAAGCTTTGGATATTTTATTTCATCCTAGTGAAAGAGACATGATTTTTAAGAATTCAAATGGAGGTCATGATAGGGCTTCTCTCAATTTCCTTTGGACACATCTCATTGAAGTGATTATGAGATACTTGACTCTCAACGGTAAGTGTAGCAGTCTCTATAGCTATCAATTTGTAAATTTAAACCATTTCCATCACAAAAATGTATTTCAATCCAATATTATCTCTTGTCATCCATGTATCATAGCTTGTAAGCTCATAGGAAAAAACCTGCATCCCCCTTTCTTCAGGAAGGGTTGAATCTATTGATTATGGAATACACTTTTGATATAAATAGTGACAGAAACCCCTAGCCCAAAACTAACATAGAATTTCAGAAGAATGTGAGGGTCCACTATGGGAATGAAGGTTCGATAGTTCAGCATAAATTTGATTAAGATGGGGATAAATTATTTTATTTTAACACTAGAAAGAGACTAAATTCTACCTTATCAACCCATAAAAAGGTGTTTATCTTTGATGACAAGGTGTCGGGCTACTTACCCTTTGATGGTATAGTGCCTGATTCTGGAGTACCCAGTTCCCACAAAAAGGGTAAAGGAAAAGCTAGGGTGTTGACATCTACAAAATATAAGAACAAAAGGGGCCCTTGTAGGCCCCTTCCTTCTTAGGAAAAAATAAAACCATCTCATATTAAAAAGTGTAAATAATTGCCAGACTCTACGCATGTTATCCCCGCTCATCCTCCTTGCGGTAGGTTTAAGAAAGAGGATATGGGTCTTCATGTGGATATTCCAATTGATATGGGGAAATATGCCCCATTGGAGAAGGGTTACTTTGTTCTTTAAAACATTAATATTGATAGAGTATTAAAGACTCTAATGGAAATCCAACAAGTTTTTTTTTCTTGGATTATTAAAGATGTTAATTCTCTAAAGGGAAACCCCGCCATAATAAACCCTAAGTTAGATAACATTATGACAAGTACTCAATCCCTCACCCACGGAATTAATGATCTTAAAGTGGATCATGAGAAACACATCAATAATATGGAGAGAACTCTTAACAGTCTACAAGATAGAGTTAGAGTTGTTGTGGTGGTTTTTAAGATGTCAGAAATGGATAATTCCACCTAAGGACTGATGAAACTAAACAATTAGGCGGAGGCTTTGCAAGATTTATCTAAGGGATCACCTACCTCTCCTTTTTTTAGTATCAAATCAGCCAGAATGGGCCATCAAAACAATGTTGGTTCCTTAAAGGAAGAAGTCACTGATGCTGGTAAAATGGATAATGACACTCTTTCGGGACCTACGAACAAACTCAGGAGCAAGGATGAAGACATCACCCCTATGGACAACATTGTTAACAAGATCATGAGTATTAATGAAGATTTTATTTGTAAAAATATTGATTTAGTAAAGTCCCTGAAGGTGGTTGCGGCTTGACTCCCTTGTTTTGTCTCTTTTGTCTATCATTTGGTTAGCATATGCTTAGCTTTTGGTTACAAACTATCTCTTTTTCGCTATTTTATTATTTTTAACTTGGGTTTTTGGTTCCTATAAAACTAATTTACCTTTAGTTAAAAACATATTTATTAAATTAAATATTTATTTAGAAAAATTATTTATTTATGAATTGTATGAGACTCAAATTAAAATATTAATTTTTTAATCATTTTAAAGAATATTTTAACATTTCCTCTATAAAAATAAAAATAAATAATTAAGTAGAAAATACTTGTTATAATGGTATTTGTCAAGAAAGAGGTACTAATAATATAATATTATTACAAGTACTTTGACCTGGAGAGTTCAACTATAAGATTTAGTTCACGTGTTTCAACTTTTTAAAAAGGAGAAGTGTAAGCATATTATCACTTGCAAATTTATTTTCTTGAATAGATAATCAACCAACCTTTAGAGAATTTTCCAATTCTTAAATTGAGCTTCCACTGAATACAAAAAGGATTCTATAAGAGACAATATTTTTCTTATATTTAATATGAACACACGGATAAAAGGGTTGTTAATATATAAATGAGAGTAACTTAGTCATCAAGATCTTGTGGAGCTTCCAAACAAGGGCATGCCATTAAATATGTCCAACACAAAATATTGCAGCTCATCAGATGTTTATTTGATCAATGTATTGCTTTCAAACTGGTTCCTAAATCTACTAAGAAAGGAACTATAAAGTGGTATCAACTTAGTAATTTTAAAATGATACATTGTATTTCTTACAATTCCATGCTTTTCATCGAATTTTGTTCTTCACACTCTTTGTGTGAAATTCTATTCAAGATGTATACTTCACATACTACTACTTCTACTCAAAAAAATATTTGATAATTATTGGCCTTCAACATACTACTAGCTATCTCTATTATGGTTATGTTCTTCCTCTCTTCCACACCATTTTGTTGTGGCATGTACCTTTTTCTAAATTGTTTCTTATTGCCATGTTATCTGCAAGATTCCAAAAATTCATTAGAGATAAAATCACAACCTCTATTGGATCAAAGTACCTTAATGTATACATCACTTCATTTTTTTACCAAAGCTTTGAATTCCTTGAATTTATCAAATGCTTTAAACTTCTGGTTAAGAAAGTATGTCCATGTTTTCTAGCTAAAATTATCAATACATGTTAAGAAATATATACTTCCACCTAAAGATGGAGTCTAAATTAGTCAACATATATTAGTGTGAACTAATTCTAATGGTGCTCTGACTTTATACGAAAATCCTACTATAAACATTTCTCTATGTTGTTTTTCCAATATACAACTTTCACACATGAGCTAGGTAGTTCCACTATTGGTGGTAATCCTTTAACTATGTTTTTCCTTTTGCCAAAAACTCAAAGCATCAAAATGAAGATGCCCATACCTCAAATGCTAGATCTATATATAGTCTAAGAATGATGTCTTAAAATTTTCTTCTTATTTTCCTTGAATGTAGTGAATCTGGAGGGGGAACATCTGATTCCTTGTCATCTTGACTCTTTTAATTAACCCACACTAGCATTTCTATTCAAAATTGTACAAAGATCATTATCAAATAAAACTTTGTACCCTTTTTGCATCAATTGTCCAACACTATTAGATTGTGTTTTAATCTAGGCACAAAATAAATATTAGGAATATATCTCTTTTCTCAATTTTTAGTCAAAATATTTATAACAACTTTTCCTATTATAGATACTTTACTATCATTCCCAGTTTTATTTCATATTTTGAAGAATCATCCAAACCAACAAATAAATCTCTATTTCTAATCATATGATTACTACAACCACTATTTAGAAACCATATACCACTAGAAATTTCTTGAGAAACACTGCAGGTTATGAATAAACTTCTCACATTATTATCAGACACACCATAGTAGTTAGCACCATTTTTTCAATATCTTCTTGTTTCTTCCTATAGTCATTTGCATACTGATAATATTTAATTTGAGATTTGACAAACCTTGATGATGGTTGTTGAAATTGACTTCTTCCATGTCCTCTATTAAAATTCTGAATGGGTTGATTTGTTCTTTCTTCTTCATTTAGAATCATACATCCATCTCTACTTATGCCTCTTCCTATGCCAAATAACACATATGATCTGAAAGCATAATTCAAGGAACAATTATCATTCCTATTCATTGTATACTCATGAGATAAAAGTGACCCCATTAATTCATCAATTGAGAGTTTTGTCAAATTCTTAGGCTCTTTAATGGAAACTACAATGATATCAAATTTTTTAGACAAACTAGAAAGTATTTTTTCAACAACCTTTTGATAAGTCAAATCTTCAGCATATGATCTAATTTGATTAACCACATTGATTAATTGATTATGAAAATTATCAATTTAATTTTGATCTTTCATGCAAATATTTTGCAAATCATGCCTTAATATTTACAATTTAGCAACCTTATCTTTTGGTGTCCCTTGATATGCAGTTTCTAATATATCCCATGCTATCTTAGATTTTATAGCTCTAGAAACGTTAGGAAAAATTGATTCATCTATTTCTTTTCGAATTAGAAATAATGCTTTATTATCTTTTAATTTACCCTTTTACTTGTGTGATAATGCAACCTCATCTTCTGGTTCTGAAAACCCTTTTTCAACAAGATCCCATACTTGAGAAAGAAACAATGTTTTCATTTTTATAGTACAAAATTCATAATTTCCCCCCCCCCCCCAAAACTAGAATTTGTGGTTGAGTTATACTACTTTCTCATGCCATGGTGTTATTTTTATTATTTTAAATCTTACTTTACTTTGTTTCCTCCTTTTTCTTGTTACTATGTTTTTACACAGTTACAACTAGCAGTTTCTAATATTAGTTTTCTTTAAAACAAAATTAGCCAAGTTTGAGCCAAAGAAATATAGCTTAAAATTTTGAGAACAAACCGTGCAATACAATCTTTCTTTTCCCCCTTTGTTTAAATATTGGACTTCAATACTTGAAATTAATTTCATACCTTCTCCAAATATTGAATTTGCAGCTTCTCTTAATCTTTGAACTTCAAACAATAAACATTTAGACTCCTGTGCGACAACTACTATTTATCTTTAAACAACTTATTTGGTAGCCCATCTCTAAATATGCAATCTTCCAAAGTTTTGTAGCTTCATTCAATTGCTATAATGGTTTTAGATTAGTTCATTTTGAACACCAACACAGATTCTTCCCCTCCAGGCTTAGGCTCTTCAAGCTCGGATACTATTCTACAGGACAAAGGAAGATATAACAAAAAATTATTTTATTCATTACTTGCATTGATTACAATTACCTTTATTTATAGAGGTCTCAGAGTACACTAGAATTCTCCACTGTCACACAACATAGCCAATACTCATATGGATGTCAGTAGGGGAAAAATCTAGATGGCTAATGTAGGAAGGTTATGTTTAAATGCTTAGTAGACAATACATTAATGTTTGGTTTGAAAATTCACTGTGAAATTTGGTGGAGAAATTAATGCATACCAACAAGATTTAGTCATATTTTCTATTATAAATAAATTTTATAACTTGATCAACTAAATATCTTTGGGCATTCTAGTAGAAAGGTAAATGTATTTTACTAAACTAGATAATTCATAATCATGAAAAAAAAAATTAATATAAATTTATTTTCTACTATTTAAAAAATACAAATAAAATTCTTAGCTATGCCTATTTAATCTTTTAAAATATGATTTAGTTTGGTAATAGTCATAATGTCTATTATGAATATTGGGCCCTTGTTTTTATTTGTACTCTAATATAGTTCTTTTGGGTAGGAGATTTATTTAGAGTTCTTCATAGGTTGTAAATAATCCATTTTTAATTGTAAATATTTTTTATGAATTTAATTACTAAGATTTTTTTTCTTTCATATGACAAACAAAAAATGATGGTATAGTAAGGGATCTTTTCAAGTCTTTTCAACATAAGTATTGAGGTTGTCAAAGTATAAATGTTCCGCACATTTAGAGAAAAACCCTTATTATCTTTGAATGGTTAAGTATCTCGTATTCTCACTTTTGAGATTAAACCATAGCTATAACCATATGAAAATAAGTCATTAGTACCACTTATGTTACATTGCAAGGCATATAAAAATAATATTTAATCTTGCATTAACATATTATAATAAAAAGATATTAGAAAAAATATATATTGAGTTTTAGCATCTATTATCTAGATGATAATTTTTGGAGGGCTTCATTGAGTATAAGCACATGAACCATAGTAATTACAAACTAGAGTGATGATTAAATTAAATTTTAAATATCAATACAATCAATAAGATTTAGTACAATTTATTGTTCACTAAATGCAGAGGAAATGGACTATACATAATATCAACACAATAAACTATTCTCTATATTCAATAATCTTTGCATTACATTTTTTAAAAAGGTGGCATAGCCACTTAATATATTGATATAATAATTTTGTTACATTGGTTCAAAAGAGCTCTTAGAGAAAAGCACCAGGAACAAAAATTGTGATCATTGCTCATACATAATAGCAAATACCACAATATCATAATCATAGTATAAGAAGATAAACCCCCCCCCCCTATCTGGAGTTAGTTACAATAAAAAAGTATCCCAAAATTCAACCATGAGGTTCCAAATCCCACCTGGGAATGGTTACAATGATACATTACAAGTAGGTACCGAGACATAAAATTGGAATTGAAAATAAAGTAAAACTGTAACTTGTCCAACCCGGTGTTAGCAAATCAACCCATATACAAAAAAAAGGCACAATGGACACCTAGCCCTTCATGGAGATGAAAATAGGGGCATTCGGAGCCAACTGTAGTTCCAAATTTGCCTCGGTATCCAGATTCTGAATGTTCAAGTCAAGACCTCATGCTGGGATGGAAGGGCTCACATGTGTAGCTGGAGATGATGAAGAGGGAGGAGCATTCTGTTTAGGATCATATTCAAGAAGGTCAAGTAGAGCATACACCATGAGTTGCACGTTGTTGATGCAATTTGAATCAAAGTGCTGCTCGTGGAACTGAAGAGCCATTTTGACATGCCATACATTATTCCTTTCCAAAGCTTTTTTAATACCCACATAAAAAAATCGCATGGTTGTTCAGCAATGCATGATGATGGAACAGATTGCCCACCAGTGTAGCCCCTTTCCAGAGACCATATTTCTGAATTTTTCCATAACATATTAAATTTTAAGAAAACTGACTTCACAAACTCGTTAACAATAATTTTCATGCAGTTAAAAAAATAATTATTAAATTTTTAATTTTGTATTTTCCATTTTGAATATACCAAATAATATGCCAATTTTTTAAATCTACCATTATGAATATATTAATTAGTACCATAAGATTCTTTTATCATTTTTTATTTATTAATTGTATGAGACTTAACTTAAAACATTGATTTTTTAATCATTTTAAATAATATTTTAACATAAGGCTTATATTTCAACGATCAACACCTGTGTTTTGGTGGAGTTTCCATAATATTGGTTTGTAATCTCGCACAAGTCCCGCTTTGATGAAAAAGCCTATATACACATCAAATTCAAGTGCCAAGGCATTTTCAAACTTATTCACAATATTTGTCACCTTACAAATAATGTTTTGACAATAAGGTAAAACTATAGCTCCTGCACAATTTTGTCAAATGTTGTACAAAACTTACACAATGTAGAACCAACAGAAAAAGATTGGTAGGTCTTGATGACATGCACAAGAAAACAAGTTACATCAACTAAAAAGGAATAATTTGACAACTCAGTGCACCTATTTGATACCAATGATTTATTTAAATTACAACATCTGTTGCATAGATGAATTTCTCCATTAGATATTAAGGAAAAGTGTCAATGAAATCTAGTTTTGTAGGAAGAACTTTGTGAATTATTTGAGGTAACTAAATTTATAACGTACAAAATTATAAAGCTTACAACCATAAAAACCTACATCATTGAGATTGTTGTGATGGCACATGACATGGTTTGGTGGCTACTTGAGGACTCAAAAGTTGAGGAAATTGTAGAAATACAAGCAATTAATGGTATGGAAAATACTTGGGTGTGATACATTTTTTGGAGGTATATGGGTTCATCATTATTTGTGTTTTCGAGGTCATCTTCATCATACGGGCTAAGATATTCAAGGAATTATATAAGTTATCAAATGAATAAAGATTAGTAGGATCACAGGAGGATGAACAAAATGAAGGTAGGAGGTTTTCTATCACCCCGAGATAGCTTCTCACTTAGGGGTGATTCATTGCATGATAAACAACTTATTTGTATCCCTAAAAGGGCGGGGCTTTGCAGATTTGTCCCTAAAGAAAAGAGAGGACTTGATATTTATTTATTTTTGAAGAGAAGAGGAGGCTTGGCATCATGATTTTCCCTCCAAGGAGCGAGGGGGCCAATATTTTAATATGATTTGTCAAGTACTTAAGGATACATTAGACACACTTAGATGAGATGTGGACTCTTGGAGGAAAGAAATCTCATGTGCAAGCATGTTGGTGGTGTTATGTGCAGTAGAAGAGAGGTTTTTTTCATAACACTTCAGGAGGCATTAGACACACTCAAATGAGATGTGGAATTTCAGAGGAAATGTGTCTCAAGTGCAGCACTGGAGGAGGCATTAGACACACTTGGAGGAGATGTGTAATTTAAGTGGAAATGTGTCTCATTGTGCATGGGATTTGGGAACACTCATGATATAAAAATGGTTTCATGTTCTATGGTCATGAGATCCACTAATGCAGTTAGTTCAATGTTTCTTAATCGAGTGAGGAGGATTGGATAAGACGCTTCATTAAAGTCTCCAAAAGGGATGGGTTCAAAACCCTTGAAATGTTCCACTCTTGTTCAATTTAATGTAATAAGGTGGGGAATGTTGGTGTATTTTTTTTTTTTTTGGCGAAAGTGGACTAGCCACTATATATATATATTAACAAAAATCTGATTCAAAAAAGCTCAACCAGGAAAGAATCAGCAAGAAAACCTGGAATCGTCACTTATATACAAATATACAAATATTTGATTGTCGATATTTACAATAGGAATTATATCGGAAATATAATAGCTCATTTATACAAAAATTTTCCCACCATTTTCAAAATTATAACAAAGTGAGCTAATAAAAAACAACCTCATATGATTTTACAATAAAAAGTGGCATCCAAGACAAATTTCAACTAAAAAATAGCAATCCGGTTAAAATTCATTCCTCCATGTCTACACAATCATCTGAAGAAGTGACAGGTTCACATGCAAATTTGGAGCCCCATCCCAAAGCTTGAAGACTAGGCTCCTCAGCTTCCCACCCTGATCCACCAACAACACCATCGTCAAGTTGGGCACGATTCTGCAAATTCCCACCAAAAGCACCATCCAACAAACCATGATGCTGAGACTCATCAGACACCCACTCGGACCCACCAGTGACCCCATCATCTGGTAGGGAAAGGTTTTGCAGCTCCCCACCAATTGCAAAATTCCCTGAACCTGGTGTAACGACATTGTCCTGTGAACACACCCGACCTTTCAAGTATTCGACCTCCTTTGAAGCCACCGGTAACCCAGAAGATGAAGGCTAAAGAGAGATGCGAACATTATAATTATTATTGGAAAGGGTGAGCATATCCAGTAGGGCATACCCTGTTCATTTAACCCTCTCCTCCAGTTGAAAACCCAGTGCACAGGCGGAAACTTGCAGACCTGATTTGATGTACCTTGGTGAGCTCATTTCAAAACTTTTTTGTAATGCCTCGAACATAACCAGGAATTCATGTATTTGCAAAAGTTGGGATCTTTGAAATAAACCACCAACCAGTGCATTACCTGTCCATAAGTCATAGTTTTGATTTTATTATTACATTAGATAGGTTTAGATTTAGTTAATAAAAATGCCACATTGTTTGCATGCTTATGTAGTTATACAACTACTTCTATATGTAAAGCCTATGTTATGGCATTATCGGTTACAAGAAATACATCGAAATATGCACCGACCAATCTACTCTTTTATTCCATTGAGTGGAAAATGCAGTATGCTAATATCACATATCAATAGAACACGGTTCTTTAATTGTTGGTATTCTACGAATTTTTATCAAGTTGGACAATTTGTATTCTCATGAATATATTTATATATTTGTTTGTAAAAATGGGCCAAACTTATTTTAGATTGTGAGTTTAATTTGTGTACATTGTTGTTTTGTAAACTTTTGAGTAATTACAAAATAAGGATAATGTCTTAGATTGAGACTTCATAGAATTTTTTTTCCAAGCCTTGGTTAATTAGAATAACTATTGATTCTAAATAATGAAATTATGAGAACATTTTGTTGGTGGCTTTTTTGCTTTAAGACTTTTTTTTAATCTTTGTGTCTTATGTTAGCTTGTAATTGCATACTATTCCATTACTTTCATATATGTTGATGTTTAGATCAAATTCATGTTACCTACGACCTAAAAACATACTTAAAAAATATTATTTCAATTTGTCAATCAAAGTGTCAATATAAATGTGTGTCAAAGTGTGTTAGCTTGTAATTGCATACTATTCCATTACTTTGATATATATTGATGTTTCTAGATCAAATTCATGTTGCCTACTAGCTAAAAATATACTTAAAAGATATTATTTCAATTTTTCAATCAAAGTGTCAATGTAAATGTGTGTCAAAGTGCATTTAGACAAATTTGTTTTCAAGGCCAATATTAGTATTAAAGTGTTAATGAATATAGTAGTGTATAATCCTTCAATATAATACCTTTCATCAATAATACTTTTAATAATTGATTGACTGATTAATTTATATTATTTAAATATTTTTAATAAAAAGTATAATTATTTTGATATAAATAATTTTACTACAAATATTTAAAAAAATCAATAAAGTATACTAGAATAAGTATGCATACATGTAACTTAAAAGTTATCTTTCAATTAATTTGTCATGAGTAAGGGATTGTACAAATCAAAGTTACCCATAGACCCAATATAGCCTAATGCACATGTGTTGCTTTAAATATTGGTGGATCATGTAATTAAAGAACACACCATTCTCTTCACCAATTATACTCCAATCATTGAACTATAATCCTTTGATATTAATGTTTTTAATAATTTATTATTATTATATTATGATAAGATGCTAATAGTTAAATATAATGGTTAATAGGGTATAGTTAACTAATTATTAAATGAGTTTTAACATTAAATAAAATTTCATTTTATAAAAAAAATGTGGTTTGTGTTCATCTTGTTTACTCTAGGCTGTTACTATTATGAAATTTGGTTAATTACTACTAATTTTATTAGGTGTAAGATTGACTCCAAATTATTTCCGATCAAGATGGGAGGGAAAGGGCCCTAAACCCAGATAACAACAATTACATTACAACACATACCAAAGAACCAAACTTTAGGCCATTACAACCAGAAGCCACGAAACCCATCAATAAGAATAATTAATAAAAAAAAACATTGTTTGAAGATTTATCATCTATCTCTATTCCTACTCCTATTCTAACTACATAATCAGTATTGTCTTTTCTAATGTCAATATTATTCTGAGTAAAACATAAAAATACCTCTGCCTCATGGTAGGCATCGCCTAGTTTCATTAAACACTAATAAGATCACAACAAAAAATAACCATACCATAGAGTTTAATGAATCCAACTAGAACTAAATTAGCATAGCAGCTGATTCAAAGTCAAAAGAGATAAAACATCATTTAGAATTAGAAATAATCTCTCAGATCCTAGAGAGATAGTTCAGATCCTTCTCCTAGTCTTTAGTATCAAATCCCTTTGCTTCCTCCTCACCCTTGTCTTCCTACTTCTTCTTCTTGGTATTCTTTCTCATCATGGTCTTTCCCCTAGCCACATCGATCACAACCTTCATCATTATGCTATTGATTAAGCTACATAGTGTAGATATAGAAACATTGAATTTTTTTTTAGAAATAGTGGAGATAATGGAATTCTTCAGAATAGTCATTCTTTCCTAGAGGTTTTTAATTTTATCCATCATTTCATCCTCTCTATGATCCAGGTTAGGTAAATGGGGCTTATTCATCAAGCAACCCTCATTAGGAGGAATAGGGCCCAAATTGCAAGCCGATTTCACCATTTCCTCTAAATAATCCAAGTTAACCATTACCTCCAGGCCGTTTTCCTCTTCCATTTCTTCCATCTCTTCATTCTTCTTGTCATAATCCTCTTCCTCATCCTTTAAGATATTAGTAGATTTACTTTCATCAAATTCATATCAGGGACCACCTTCTCTTCAAGATTTTTCCTCTTAATATCTTTTTTGTTTCTTAAATGAGCCGACTTGTGTTCTTGAAAGCTCATTTCATGCCTTTTTTTTCTCCAGAGCTTTCAACCTTCTACTCGTCTTGAGAATCAAAACCATCCTCTTTATCCTCTTTATCCATATCAATTATGTTCTTTTAAGCTACCAACTTATTTTTCCTAATTTTAGGAGGGTTAGCCTTAGCAGTCAGGGTTTCTCTTTTAGCAGGGGTAGTATCTAGTAGTATTTCTTCAAAAGAGACTCTAGAAATGACCAGAGGAGGGGTTTTACTAAAAAAAATTCTTCTGGGTTTAGGGTTTGAATTCTTAGGGAGAGGAATACTACCTAAAATTTCAATTTTGACAGAACTCCGAATGGGTTCCTCAATTTGTTGGCTCATAGGTTGGGGATAGGTAATACACTAACTTCTCAAAGGAGAATTTCCGAACAAAAATTGATACAACACATAAAGTAACCCCTGGTGTAGGAGAGGGGACTCACCTTTAGCAATATTATTTCTCAAGGAAGAGAAGAGAGAAAATGACACATTAATTTATCTCCATGCCTTATACGATTGAAAATGAGAAAATGGTAACCATGGAAAGTAGTGAATTGACCCTCTAGCATAATATATTTAATCACATAAAGAAAAATTAGAGCATAAGGAGGGGGAAGGGTTGATTAGGCATACCTATTACCATTCACCAAAATCACATGTTTTTTTCCCTTTTTAAAGAATTTTTTCATGTATCTTTTATAATCTCCAACACCATTCCTTTCAACCTTGTCCCCAACACATTCGAGCCTCGTCGCCTCCGCTTTAAGCTTTGGAGAAATATAGAATTTAATAATTATGATGGCCACATTTCCTCTATGCCATGGATTAACAAATTCAATGGATTGAATACTATTGAAACCCTTCATGATTTGAATATAATTGGCTAGGACCCCTCTCTTAAATTCATCCCATTGTTCACTATTTTGCATTAGCTCATTGCAGTGTCTTGGCTCCACCTTCTTCAAAGGCCCACCAATGAATCTGACTTCCTTGAAGCTGATATGGATCTCTTTCATAGTCATTTCAGTAGGCCCCTTGTAACTAAAAAAGTGATAAAACAAGAAATCCTTTTTCCGTCTCTTTCTATACAACTTCAGAAGCTTCTTGAAGAAGGAAATATTTTCCCCACAAATAATTCTAATGCAATTTATGATATCATCTTTAATAATGACCCAAGTGTCTGGATTTTTGAAAGGGTCATTTATTAGAGATTTGAAATGACATTTTACGTTAATAAAGGGGATGTGAACATTATGATTATCCATGCTTCCCACTTTAATAATAAAAGCCACATCCACATAATAAATGCAAAAATCAAAGTTCCTTATTATAGTGCTCTTTTGCTAGCTCACCCCAATCTCAATACAAAAATTACGATGGCCCTTGTGATCAAAATCCACTTATAGTGATCAATCAATACATTCATAGTAGAGGGCATTATCCATACCACCTCTAGGCATGATAGAACAAGATGCCAGACTTCTATAGCATAGGGGCAATGTATGAAAACACGGTTAATATATTCACTGTCACCTTGAAAAAGAACACATCTATTAACAAAATGAAACTCTTTCCTAACCATATTGTCCATAGTAAGAATCCTCCAATGAGCCACTATCCACCATAAATAGTTAATTTTAGGAATAAGATTGGAAATCTAGATATGTCTCCAAAAACTAGCAATATCATCCTTCCTATCCATAGCCCAGTGAGATGAACTAACAAAGAAGGATTAAGACAAGTTGTACCTTCAAATAAATATATCTTCACTAGATTGGGAGAAGTATGCACAATCCATAAAAATTGAAGATAAAACTACCAGACTCCCTATAATTATATTAATGATATAAGGGGGATGATCAACACAATTATGTAGATGTCTTGTGAAATGAACCCAACTAAATTTACCCTCCTTCGAGGAGATATAATTTTCCACCTGAGAACCATGTTGGCTAGTTAGCCATCCTTTGATTTGAGATAAGGAGTTAACATCATCCAGAGGTTTCTCCTGATCCCAAATATCCTCCCAAAATCTAGCTTTTTCACCACTTCCTATAACTAGACTAATTCCTTTTCTAAGAAAATTATTTACATTCATTACACTTCTCCAAAGAAGGGAGCCCATAGAGGAAGCTGGTTCATACAAGAAGGATACAGTAGACTCACTACCTAGATATTTCACTTTCATGATGATCGTCCACTCCTTCTTATTCCCCATAAGCACCCATCCAACCTTCACAATGAGAGCTTTGTTAAACTGCCTTATTCTTCTCACCCCCAAGCCCCTAAATTTCTTAGGAGTAAACACCCTATCTCAATTGACCAAAACCATACAATTTTCATCCTTCGTGCCTGCCCACAAAAACTTCTTTTGAATTCTTTCTATATAAATATTGAATATACACCATGTTTAATAAAGATATATACATTTTATAATGATATTAAATTTAAAATTTATATTGTAGATAATATAATATCTAGTAATAACTATCATAGATATCTTAAATACATTTATCCAAATAATTTCCAAACAAATCAATTCAAAGATATTTTGTTTACTTACAATGTTGCAATAATTTTATTTACAATTTAAATGGACACACCCCTCAATTTATTTATATTCTCACATATTTCTATCTCTCTCTCTCTCTTTTTTACTCGATATCTTTACCTCTATATTCCTATCTACCCATTTAAGTCTAGAAATAACATGACCCTATGGGTAATAAAATGTGATTATGTTCATGACTTAAATTTTTATATCATTTGTCTAAAGCCTTGTAAGTGGATGTATAATTGACATAAATCTCTCTTATCAATTATGACCTTTGTTGAACAAACATATCATTTTCCAATTGATGTCATGTATTACACAAATGGATGTAATGATAGATTAATTTTTTCCTAACTAAATTCTCACACATGGTTAGCATGCTCATTGCACACCAAGGTTCAATTTCTAGTAATACTCAAAATTCCTTTTGGTTGAATGATTATTAACAAACCTTCCTTGGTATGGGGTGACAAAGGGAAACCTTGGGCCGACTAGGTGTAGGGGAATGGTTAGGGATGATAATGGTAGGTTAATTATAATAGTGACAATCCCATTGGGTTATACAAACCACCTAGCTAAAGGTATTTCAGTCCTCCATAGATTAATAATTTCCAAAATTCTTAATTATAAAAGGGTATGGTTAGAAGGGGATTCCAAAAACATTATTCAATGCCTCAATGAGGCCCAAAAATCTTCTTGGACCATTGAAATGTGGATCAAAAAATTGGTGGAGATTATCAATTCATTTGAAAAGGATTATATTTCCCATGCCTTTTGTGAAGTGATTGGGGTGGTGAATTTCTATGCTAATGAGGGGGTTCATTCTCATGATTGTATCACATGGAAAGTTTGAGATAATTTGAAGGAGGATGTCATTTATTTGATGAAGTATGACATCATACACACATAGTGTTCCTATCTCCCTATGGATTATTTAAAATGATGTCAATATTGGATTTTATTACCAAATTTATGTGGAGTGAAAAGGTGGCCATGGGATCTTTTAGTGACTAATTTTGTATTCTTTCCCATGCTTTTTGGGTATTTTTGGAGATCTCTTTTTCATAGTTTTTGCCTCTATTTTTATCAGTATTATTTAGAATTAGAAGCATCTTTGTGTGGATGGGAGGGGACAGAAGGAAAGTGGAACACATTGACTATGAGGATTTGAAGAGCAAAAAAAATATATGTAGAATCTTGAAATGGGGAGGAGTTGCCCCTTTTATTTAAAAACTTCATGGATGGGATCCTAAGGTGACAACGATGTTTGCAAAGGGATGGAAAGAAAATTTACCTATTCATGAGGAAGTTCAATATTGATGAAAACCTTATTGTGGATGCCATTGGTTTTTATATTGATGGCATTGAATTTTTTAGGGACAAAAAATTTTGAGATATGGTTGTGAAGAAAATCCCTAAAGAGGACAAGGAGAGAGAGAGAGGAATTGGTTAGATCTTCTAAGAGGGACTATGATACTTCTCTAATTAAGTTGGTTTGGTGAGCTATGCTAAAGGTAACTATGAAATAATTTAATTTAGAGAGATGCTTTACTAGGGCCTTTGGTCCCTAATTTGTTCTCCTTAATCATTTAGATACAAAGCTAGAATATCTTTTCCTTTATTTTTTATTTTTTTGGTGGATGTTTGTATTAGGGATCAGAAGAAGAAATCTAAAAATAATATGATCCTACATGAGGGTTTACTATTACCCAAATTTCCCCATCCTATCCAAATTTGGTTACAAGTTGAGTAAATGAGGTTCCCACAAGGGTAGCTCCCAGCTTGTATGAATTATGCACCTTTCTGTGGTCTTTACCTCCCTCTCTGCATATTTCTAGGTCACTAGTTTACTCCTAGTTCATGTCTTTTAAGAACTAAATGCAAAACCCTATGAAAACCCTTAAATGCTAGCCTATTCTATTTCATTGTTACTTTTCCATGCCACTTAAGTTCTAATTTTCCATGTGCGCTTTAACCTCTTATGTCTATCTCTCAATCTCTTGACGAGATCGAATATGCTTTTAAGATCTTGAGATTATGCGTAGACCGTGGATGCAAATTAGATCCTGTGGTTTCGCTTGATCTTCGAATAAAATCAGAGTTAAAGAAAAGGTTCAACAACTTGGAGATACAAAGGAATTCAGTACTCGGGGTTACAGATGAGTTAGAGTTTGGGTCAAGCAAGGAATCAATCAGAAGGTCGGCGCAAAGCCTCAATCGCCCAGAACAAACCAAATATTCTTCAAGGAATTATGCCTTTGTGCCATGTGGATAGTGGGGTCACCCTTCTAACAAGTAAAGGGTTAAGCTATGACCATTTTCTTTTTGATCGAACAGTCTGTGCACCGCCTTAATGTAGAATGAAAGACAGTTAATCTTTGGGGCATTGTGCCTACATGATACACATCCTTTCTGATCAAGTGGGGCCTTTGGTTACCAAAGTAAGGTTTGATTTAACATCTGTTAAGGTTAATATTCATTGAACGGTCTGTGCATTTCCTCAAAGTAAAGATGATAGAAATGTAATGATCAAGGTATTGCACCGTGACGATGCGTGGTAGGTTGTCAGAACCTGGGCCCCTCTATAGTAAAGGTAATATTTGATCAAGTTCATTTTTATCATGTGGTCAGTGCTATCCCTTGATGCCCAATAAGCAGATAGTTAATCTTTAAGGTATTGTGCCATCGTGACACATGTCTATGGCAGGGCCAGGATGAGATCAGAGGGAGATTAAAAGGCATTTTGGTCAGATTCAATCCAATAGTGGGTGTATTTCCTTAATGCCAAATTAATCAAGATCTATTCATTAAGGCATTGTGCTTGCATGCTACATGCCCTTTCTGACTAGGTGGGACCTGCAGTTTGTAACCAAGGTAAGTTAATATGCGGTCTAGTTTCTTTAGATTTGATGGTACGTGTGAAGCCTTAAAATGAAGATGCTCAAGATATACTCATTGAGGCATTGCACTATTGTGACATGTTTCCATGGTGAGATAGGCTGAGGTCAGAAGGTAAAGTAAGGATTGAGAAAGTCTTATTTCATTGGACGTACAATATATTTCCTTAGGGTAAAAGTAATTAAGATCTAACCATTAAGGCCTTGCACCAAGGTGACATTTGACATGGATGACATCATGGGTCCCTGGTGCAAAGCAGTAAAGATAAGGTAACTTAAAGAAGATATGACAATGGGCACTTTCCTTTGAAGAGAAAGATGAAGTTATTTAACAATTAAGGTAATGTGCCCCATTGACATGTGTCTAGGTCAGATCTGAAGTCAGTGCTGAAGGTAGGATAAAGGTAAAGAACGTTTGTGAAGAATAGACAGTGGGCACTATCTCTTAAAGGTAAAGATGAAGATTTTTAGTGTTCAAGGCATCGCACAAGCGTGCTGCATGGAAGATCTGATCCTATGCTCGTGGGTTACTTAAAGGACATCGACGGTCGGGTTTTAAAGTTAGTAAAGTTTCAAACTTGGGCCGTCAATACAAATTTTTGTGCCATGTGTGACTGCTTGAGTTTAAATTCTAATATTTAAATGTCATTTTTAGGGGTTTTATGACAATGGCGATGTGTTCCAACTTGCAAAGAGGGTAGATGGATCGAGATGATCTATCTTCTTGAATTTATGGCCATGGGAGATATCTTGAAGCATATCTAATCGTATGAGATATTTCCCAAGCGCATTAATGGATAGAAAATACTATTTTATGGTTTATACATTGTTTGGTAATATTTATTGAAACCATAATTTCTACCCTGATCTGATCATATGGATTGACTCCCAAGCCTGTGTGCTAGGGGAGGTTATAAGTAGTTTTTAGTGCTTTTGTAGTTAATTTTTTAGAGGCTTATGCAATATTTTTTGTGGCATTTTCTCTGCCCTTAGATTTTCATATATTTGTAATATCTCATTGAAGTTCAGATTATGCAAGACTCTTTGTGACATCTTCTCTGTCCCTGGGTTTTCATGTCTATATTTCTCTCTTTGAAGCATAATATAGTGGCTAATATTGGAGAAATATTGGATTTCTTGAGCCTTCTTTCTTTCTACATCTTTGTGCACTATTGTGGATGATTGATTTAGATGATCTTATGGATTTTGTTCATCCCCTGTCATTTTTGTCTCATTTTTGTGCCTATTTGCTAGAGTGAATGTCTATTTGCAGGTCATAGTCAATGTCTATTCCATTGAATATTCTATTGTTTGTGAAATCTTCTTTTTCCCTGAATAGACTCTTTTCATTTCAAACCTCTCTCTAAAACACTTTTGCAAGCCTATTCAGGAAGTTCTGCTTGTTTAGATCTAGTAATTTTATGCTAGGTCTTAGTCAGCATGTTATGATTCATGTCACCTTTGGTGTATCACCTTGTAGGTTAAATTTTCTTTTCAATCTTTCAGTTATCCTTCTATCCCTTTTCCTCTCAAGTTTACTTTTCATGTTTAAAGAGAAAAAATAGGTGATTATCCAAGAGGAACCGACCTAGAATCCAGAGGTTTCACTTTAGTTATCATACATCCCACAAGCTGGAAGTGATTCCCATGTTATACTAGATCATCAGACTTCAGAGTTTAATATGGTGCAAATTTGGTGTATAATAGTTCTGGTACACCCGGTGGGACAACAAAAGAAGTTTATCTTGCAAAGAAAATTATGTTATCTTTGATATGCTGATTATAGAGTACTGACCTAGAGTCTTTCTCCTTAAAGCATATCTAGTGACTCCATTGGTGTTAAGAAAAAGAAGATCCAGTCCCATTAAAGTTTATGAGAAGGATAGAAACAAGGATTTCAAAGCCTTATGAGTTTTTGCAGTTGCCTCCAATAAGAATAAAAGGGAGATCATCTCAAAGGAAATCTCCTACAAGGAGAGTATAGTCTACACCCCCTGTTTCAGAGGAGAGACCCTTGCTTTTCCATTCAAGAAGGAGGTGAAGGTATTTAAGAAAAGAGTTACTAGTAGATTTGAGTTCACTCCCTGGTTCAAATACAGTCCACATAGTTTTTATTCAGCATGTCATAGTTCCTATAATGACAAGATAGTTTGCATTTGTACCCTTTAATGAGGGTAGTCCATTGAAATTTTCTCAACACCATGATGTGCCCTTAGAAACACTAAAATTTTTGCCTAATTTCATAGGTGAAAGCCACACAACAACTTGTGAACATGTCAGAGATATGGTTCCAAGTCAAAAAAATCTTGCATCAGAGAATCAATGATGTTTCCCTGCAACCAAACACATAATCAGACTACATTCTTGAATAGATTGGTGAATCAAGTACTCATGGCATGAAATTACTCAAAAACCTAATCAGAGGAATCTTCTAGTGGGTTAGTACCTAGCAAGACACACAAACTAATGATAATTCTCTCTTTAATTGGCAAGAGGAAGATTTTAATGAAGTAAATGGTGAATCTTCAATTGCAGCCAATACTCGGTCCAGGAGAAGAGCTTGGGACATGGAGCAAGAAGAGGAGAAGGGAAAAGCTACTACATCTACATAGTCATCACATCCATCTTTTCCTTCCATATTGAAAATACATCTTTTCATGCTAGCCAAGGAGAGTCAATCTCCCAAGGAGGTTGAGCACATCAAAAGGTCCATGCAACAACACCATTCAATATTGTGGACAATATGAAGAAGATGAATGTGACTATGACCGTGCGAGACTCAACCATTCCAAGACAACCTAAAATCTTGAAGAAGGCTATGGGTGAAGAGGTAATCCCTCAACATCCCACAAATGATGTAGCTATGCCAATGTTGGTCAACATTGATCAAGAGAAGAAAATTTCAAGCAGCAACACCAAAGCAGATGCCATTCAAGGTAGGAACTTAAAGCCCCCTCCCTTTTATGTATTATTAATTATTGGAGATTGTCTAGTACATAATTGTATGGTAGATAGTGGGGCTACTAGTTTAGTCAGGCCAAAAAGGGTAGCTGACCAATTAGGACTCAAGTATGAACCATTCCAAAAAAAGGTAACAGAACTTGATGATTCATTAGTAAAAACAATAGGTATGGCCAAGGATACATGTTTGGTCCTTCATGCAAGCCCTACTTTCTCTATAATCCTTGACATATACATCATAGATCTCCCTGTGCTTTTTGCATTATGTCTTTCAAGAGAGTTTACAGCTAAGATAGGGGGGTACCTCTCTTCTGACTGGTTTCATATGCTTTTCCATAATAGATATGGAACCAAGCTAACTATCAAATCAAAATTGTTAGCAACACATCATGTATAATCTTATGTGTCTAATTTATTCAATGCAAATTTCCTTGCACTTGATAGTAATGATTTTATAATCATTAACGAGACAAATAATCAGATAGAGAACATTCCAAATGTCTATCTAGATGAATGGGGATTACAAAGAGCTTCAAAGGCCCATGCTAATGTTATTTGGGATGTTGGTTTGGGAAATTACATGACAAAAGAAGATGGTCTCATAATGCCAAGGATCTTTAAGGAAACCACTGAGGCATCAGAAGATCATAGCAAAGAATTTTGGGAATTATTATTTGATGGAGCTATAAGTAGACATGGATCTGGTGGTGGTGCAATGCTAGTCTCTCAAAAAGGTGAGAAATACTATACAACCTTTAGATTCAGTTTTTCTTGCACAAGCAATACTGCTGAATATGAGACTTTGGTGGATGGATTGGATTGGGATAGAAAGAGAGGTATTAAAGAATTAAAGGCACATAGTGATAGTGAATTGGTTGTCATCCAAGTGAAAGGAATGAGTTCTACCAAAAATGATACTATGAAAGCCTACATGCATAGGGTTTGGGATGCAATAGAAGATTTCCATGCTTTCAATATCATTGCCATCCGTAGGAAGTTAAATCGGAATGCAGATAGGATAGTTGTTGTTGGATCTCAGTTTGATATTCCTAACAAAATTATAGTAGGAAAAGATAAATAGCATGTCAAGATTATTGTCAGGCCTTCCATCCATGATAATGATGTTAATTGGTAGGTGTTTGAAAATGATGAACAAATTCTACAATTCCTGTTTGAAGAGGATGTTTTCTTCGACATAATCAAGATAGGGTGATGTAGAATTATGATGAACAAGTGATGCAACTCAAATATAATAAGCTTCCTAGAGACCTCATCACCTTAGAGTCAATGTTCAATAAATATGACCAAGCCAAAAGGAATAAGACTAGCTTGGTAGTTCAACAAGAACATTACACTGATTTAGAGATTGAACCAGGTAAAAGCTTAAAGTTTGGAAAGGTAAGAACTAATTCAGAAAAATAGGCTTACATCCAATTATCTCAAGAATTCAGTGATGTCTTTTCCTGGCAGTATAAAGATCTCAAAGGGTTTGATCCAACACTTTCTCAACACACTATAGATCTAGAACCTAATTCTAAACCAGTCAGGAAAAAGTAAATGCATGTCAATTCTAAAATAGAGCCACGCATGCATAAAGAAGTTCTCAAAATAATAGAGAGTGGTATCATATATCCCATTAAACATACTATTTAGGTATACAATCTTGTTCTTGTTAGAAAAAATAGTGGGGTACTAAGGTTATGTGTTGACTTTAGGGACCTGAATAGGGCATCCCTGAAAGATCGACACCCATTACCATACATGGAGAATATTTTATAGTCTGTGTCTGGATATGTATGCTTTTGATTCCTAGATGGCTTCTTAGGGTACAATCTAATCCTATTGAATAAGGAAGATCAATTCAAGACCACACTTACAACCAAATGGGGAACCATGGCCTATCAAAAGATGCCTTTTGGTTTGTCAAATGTAGGTGCCACTTTTCAAAAGGCTATGGATATGGATTTCAAGAGCCTCATGTATGAGTTTGTACTTGTGTACCTTGATGATATCACTATTTATTCAAAGCATGTTTCAGATCATATCAAACAATTGAGGAAAATATTTGAAAGATGTAGGGAGTTTGGGATCTCCATCAATCCCAAAAAGAGTGTATTTGCAGTACACAAAGGGAAGCTATTGGGATATATTGTTTCCAAGAAAGGTATTACAGTGGATCCTAAAATATTTGCAGCTATTTTAGAGCTCCCCCTACCACATCGAAAGAAGAGTCTTCAATCCTTCATAGGTAGGATTAATTTTGTTAGGCGTTTCTCACCTAATATTATAGATCTTTTGAAACCTTGGACAACCATGTTGACGAAGAATGCAGTTTTCTATTGGAGAAAAGAAGGAAGAAGTAGTTTTGAAGCCATTAAAGAGGCTCTGACAGAGGTTCCTACCATACTAAATCCTGATTTCAGCAAATACTTCATTCTTTATGCTTATGGGGGCTCTGATGCTATCTCTGAAATGTCGACTCACCAAAACCCTGAAGGATTGGAGAAGCCTATTGATTTCTTTAGAAAAGGCTTGGAAGAGTATGAACAAAGGCACCCTTTTGTAGAAAAACATGTACTTGCTATTGTGAAGATTCTTAAAAAGTTCAGACATTTATTAACCCACAGTATGGTACATTTAAGAGTCACTCATCCAAGTGTCAAAGAACTCTTACTCTCTAAAGACTTGAACAAAAAAAGAGCTGGTTGGATAACCAGAGTTATGGAGTATGATATAGACATTTCAGTTACCAAGTTGGTCAAAGGAAGGGGTATTTGTGAACAATTGATAGAGGACCAGACTCCAAAAGATCAAGAACAAGTGAATGCATCCTTAGTTGTGCATTCAACAGAGGATCAGGATAGGGCAGTAAATTGGTTGCCAAATATGGTCCACATTTTGAAGATAGGTGAGTGCCCTGTAAACTTAGATTTAAAAAAGAGGAGGTATTACAGAATGAAATCTATTCCTTTTGTGCTTATTAATGAGGTCCTTTTTAGAAAGGATCACAATGGTGTTCTCCTTAGATGCATTGATTCAAAGAAAGTGAGGGACGTCATACATGAATTCCATGATGGACCTTCTTGAGGTCATTTTTCTCCTAGGAATACTACTTTCAAGATCATGAGGGATGGATATTATTGGTCATCCATCTTTAAGGATAGTCATGCTCATGTGAGAAAATGCATGAAATGTGCTATGTTTGCAGGCAAGGAGAGGGTTTCAGCTCTACCCCTCCAACCAATCAAGACAAACCAACCTTTTGTGAAATGGGGCATTGACTTCATAGGCCTAATTAACCCCCCATCTAGTGCATGCCACAAATAGATAATCACTGCAATTGATTATTTCACCTGGTGGACAGAAGCCATTACATTGAAGGAAGCTAATGATATTCTGTCTTGAACTTTTATGATAATATCATACGCATGGTTGGCATTCCTAATTCAATAATATCTGATAGTGCACTTGCCTTCATAGGTTTGAGAGTCATTTAATGGGAAAGTAGACATGGTATTTATCTCAACACTAGTTCCAATTATTACCCTCAAGGTAATGGTTTAGTAGAGTCCACTAATAAGAATATGATTAGGATAATTAAGAAGACTTTGCAAGAGAATCAGAGAGATTGACATTCCAAACTAAAGTCTTCCCTATGGTTAGACATGATCACTCCAAAAAAGATCATTTGCAACTCTCCCTATATGCTAGTTTATGGCAAGAAAGCTAAATTTTCCATCTCAACTGAATTACCATCTCTGGACCTCGCTACCCAACTTTTACTCTTTGAAGAAGGAAACCCTTTGCAAGTAAGATATGCTCAGCTCATGGAGTTGGAAGAGAATAGATGCAAATATATGTAGAATATGGAGTTCCAACATATGCAAACCAATAAATGTTTTGACAAGAGAGCTAGATCAAAGAGCTTTAATATTGGGGATATATTCCTCAAGTGGGATGAATTCAGATCTAGGCCTGGTAGGCATACAAAGTTTGATTCATTTTGGAGAGGGCTATTTGTGATCACATAATGCAAACAACGTAATGCATTCCAACTCTCAACTCTTGAAGGAGAAATATTTCCCATTTCAGTCAATGGATTTCATCTCAAGCCTTTTTTTGAGGTTTTTCCTACCCTGTAAATAAGTTTTCGCAGCTTTCTATTCTGGCTTTCAATTTTAGTTTTCCTTCTTTCCTCAAAGTGCCTATGCATAGTTAGTTTATTTATGCTTGTATATAACTCTTTCTCTATTTTGGTAGTTGTTTCTCCTCCTAGTTTCAATCCTTCTACTTCCCTGAAGTTTTTGTGTGCTCAATGCAGACTCCTTGGCATAAGGCCACTGGTTTTGTATGTCTAATAGGATGACACTCAGCAAAAATCACCAAAAATGTTACCCAAATCTCCCCATCATGTTCAAATTTGGTTACAAGTGGAGTAAATGAGGCTCCTGCAAGGGTAGATCCCAACTTGTATGAATTCTACACATTTCTGTGGTCTTAACCTCGCTCTATGCATATTTCTAGGTCACTGGTTTACCTTTGGTTCATGTCTTTAAGCCCTGAATGCAAAACCCTATGAAAAGCCCTTAAAACCCTAGTTCTTTGGTGGCCTATTCTATTTCATTGTTACTTTTCCATGCCACTTAAGTTTTTATTTTCCATGTGTTCTTTAAGCTCTTATGTCTATCTCTTAATCTCCCGATGAGTTTGAATATGCATTTAAGATCTCGAGATTACGCGTAGTCTGTCGATGCAAATCAGATCCTATGGTTGTCACTTAATCTCTGGATAAACTTAGAGTTAAAGAAAAGATTCAACAACTTGGAGATACAAAGGAATTCATTACCTAGGGTTAAATATGAGTTATAAGTTGTGTCAAACAAGGAATTAATCGGATGGTCGGTGTAAAGCCTCAATCACCCACATCAAACCAAAGATTCTTCAAGGCATTGCACCTTTGTGCCATGTGGATAGTGGGGTCACCTTTCTAACAAACAAAGGGTTAAGATACAATTTTTTTCCTATTTTATTGAATGTTCTACACATTACCTTAACGTAAAGATGAAAGACAATTAATCTTTGAGGCATTGTGCCTGCATGACATGCATCCTTTTTGATCAAGTGGGGTCTACGGTTATGGAAGAAAGGTTTGATTTAACATCTGATTAGGTTAATCTTCATCGAATGGTCTGTGCATTTCCTCAAAGTAAAGATGATCAAAATCCAATGATCAAGGCATTGCATCGTGGCAACGCATAGCAGAATGGCAGAACCTGGGCCCATTTGCAGTGAAGGTAATCTCTGATCAATTTTTCTTTGATCGTGCGGTTGACACTATCCCTTAATGCCCAAGATGTAGATAGTTAATCTTTAAGGAATTGAGCCATTGCACCACGTGTCTATGGCAGGAACAAGATGAGATAAGAGGGAGATTAAAAGTCAGTTTGGTCAGATTCAATCTAATGGTGGGCGTATTGCCTTAATGCCAAAATAGTCAAGATTTATTCATTAAGGAATTGCGCCTGCATGCCACATGCCCTTTTTGACCAGGTGGGACCTGCGATCTGTAACCAAGGTAAGTAAATCTAAGGTATAGTTTCTTTAGATCTAATGGTAGGTATGAATCCTTGAAATGAAGATGCTCAATATCTACTCATTGGGGCATTGCGCTATTGTGACATGTGTCCATGGCGGGCCAGGCTGAGGTTAGAAGCTAAAGCAACGATCAAGAAAGTCTTATTTCATCGGACGGATAATGTATTGGCTTAGGGTAAAAGTGATCAAGATCTAACCATTAAGTCATTGTGCCAAGGTGATATCTGGCATGGATGATGTCATGGGTCTTGGGTGAAAAGCAGTAAAGATATGGTAACTTAAAGAAGATCTAATGGCAGGCTCTTTCCCTCAAAGAGAAAGATGAATTTGTTTAACCATTCGGGCAATGCACCTTGTAAACACATGTCCAGGTCAAATCTGAAGTCAATGATGAAAGTAGGATAAAGGTAAATCAAGTTTGTGAAGATCGGACAATGGGCGCTATCCCTTAAAGGTAAATATGAATATTTTTAGTGTTCAAGGCATAATGCCTGTGTATCATGTGGCCAATCTAATCATGTACTCGTGGGTTAATAAAAGTACATCGACGGTCATGTTTTAAATCTAGTAAAGTTTGAAACTTGGGCCATTGATATGACATTTCATGTTACCTGTGACTGTTTGAGTTTAAATTCAAATATTTAAATGTCATTTTCAAGGTTTTTATGGAAATGGCAATGTTTTCCAACTTGTAGAGAGGGTAGATGGATCAAGATGAGTTTTTTGCCCAAGTTTGTGGCCATGGGAGATATCTCAAAGAATATCTAAGCGTCTGAGATATTTCCCAAGTACATTAATGGACAGACAAGACTATTTTAGGGTTTCTACATTATTTAGTAATATCTATTCAAACCCTAATTTCTACCTTAATCTGATCAGATGGGTTGACTCCCAAGCCTATGTGCTAGGGGAGGTTGTATATAAGTAGTTTTTAATTCTTTTGTAGTTAAGTTTTTAGAGGCTTATGTAAGGATTTTTGTGGCATTTTCTCTGCCCCTGGATTCTCATATGTTTCTAATCTCTCATTGAAGTTTAGATTATGCAAGACTATTTGTGACATGTTCTCTGTCCCTAGGTTTTCATGTATGTATTTCTCTCTTTGAAGCATAATACAGTGGCTAATAGTGGACAAATATTGGATTTCTCGAGCCCTCTTTCTTTCTGCATCTGTGCGCACTATTGTGGATGATTGATTTAGATGATCTTATGGATTTTGTTCATCCCCTGTCATTTTGTCTCATTTCGGTGCCTATTTTCTAGAGTGAATGTCTATATGCAGGTCATAGTCTGTGTCTATTCCATTGAACATGCTATTGTTTGTGAAAACTTCTCTTTCCCTGAATAGCCTCTTTTCATTTCAGACCTCTCTATGAAACACTTTTGCAAGCCTATTCAGGAAGTTGTGCTTGTTTAGAACTGGGTGTTGGAGCTCTCAATTTTTGGCAAAATTTAGAGTCCTATAAAGTGATAAAACTCTAAAAAATGGAATCCTAAAATCTATGCCCAATAATTAATAATATGATGAAGTAAATTAAATGGGACACAAAAACATATTGCTTTTCAATTAAAATTTGAGGGATTATGGAAGGAATCTCTATGAGACAAACAATCAAAATTCTACAAGCGAAGGTTTCAGAGATGCTGGAATTTAGACCTGCTGCAAAGATGATGTCGACAAAGGATGAAGATGGTTGAATTTTAAAAATCTAAAAAAGACCCAGTTCGGAAAATTAAATTTCCTATGTCCAAAAAAAATATTAGAATTTTAAAATATGTTTTTGATTTTTTACCAAAGCCAAATCCGAAAGTAGGTAGTTATTTTTTTAGTTAGTTTATTATTTTTTCAAAATAATTTGTAATAAGAGTTGTGTCTTTTCACCCTAAAGAGGTGTGAAAGCCACTCAAAATCATATATATACATAATTTAAAGTGTAAAAGGAAAGAGGACAACAATAATACAATTTCACATGGATAGTTTTTAATCAACAAGTATAAACATGGACTTGGATATACTATTTTTTCAAAATCAATAAAGATAAGCCCTTTTTCTTTCACATGTGTAATAGTTTC
>MU226194.1:435226-470957 GCA_018584345.1 Thuja plicata
AACTTCAAAACCCACTAAGGAGGAAAGGGAACAAACTAAGAAAGATCATTATGAAAAGATGAGTGATCTGATGAACCAATTTGAGAAACAATGCAAAATTCACTCAAAAGGGGTAGGGGAATATTCTGTTTCCCTATTTGATTTACCCACATCTCCAAGGACACATGGGAATCCATCCAAATATCATCAACATCATAAATAAAATTCCCATTATGTGAGAGAATGTGACAAACAAGAAATGGAAAAATAAGATAATGAGGTATTACAATGGCTTTATAAAGAGGACGATAATTCAGCTAATTCCAATGAAAGGGTCCAACATATCAACATCCAAACTGATCAATATTGCAAAGGATTTGATATCATGAAGAAAATGGGGTATAAGGGAAGAGGACCCTTAGGAGTTTGACATAGAGGGTTGTTAGAACCTATTGAACCTATTTGGAGAGAAAAAGAAGAGAAAGCCGACATAGGTTTTCAACATAAAGGAGAACGTTCAAGTCCCATGCATGATTTTGATGCACATATCCATATGCTAGGTTCCGAAAGTGAAGACGATTCTAGGGATTATGAGAGGGATTCCTTGTCCAAAGAATCTTGTCATGACATAGAGGTTGATACCATTCACACTTATGCAACTCCTCCTAAAGTTGAGAATCAAGAACATGTGACTCAAAGTTTGAATTCAACTCATACATCAAGTGAACCTCAACAAGTTAATGTAGAACAAGCACCTCTTTACACTCAATGGGTAGGTGAACCTTGGGTACCTTTGTGGGTGGGAGATTCTAACCTATTTTTTAATTTAATTTCTTTCTTTCCCATAGAAATCTTAGAGGACTCTAATGAAGAGGATTTTGATCCTTCTTCCATGGACCATCTTGAAGAGGCACATGTCATAGACCTTGACGATACAATGTATGAACCATCAAATGAATTCATGTCCTTAAATCCTTCAAATGAAAGCCCATCCAATGAATCCTTGTCCTTAATGCACCCCAAACTTATTGATTGGGATCTTTTCAAGCCAAATGACTTACTCTACTTCCCAAATGATAATGCAATGGCCTTATACCTCAATGTGGTTGAACCTAATTCTTCCATCAATGAATTTACTTTGGAAATGATGATAGGGGCAAGTGTTCAACATCTTAATCCAAAAAATGAAGATAAAATATACAAAAAAATGAGAAGGTTTAGTGGTGAAAACCACCATGTGGCAGTGCTAGACCCAAAAAAAGTAAAAATAAAGGATGTTTCCAAAGGTGAAAACCCAGCTATGGAACCTAAGGGAGAGAGGTTGGACACCTTACCAGCTCATGAAGATGAAAGATCACCTATACTTATTAAACCCACATAAAAGGTTAACATTGGAACTGAAGGAGATCCTAAATTCATTCACTTGGTAGCATCTTTGAGTCCCTTGGAGAGAAAAGAAATCATTGAATTCTTTCAAACAAAACAAATCAAATTTGCGTGGTCATATGCTGACATGACCAGATTAGATCCAAGTTTCATAATGCATCATTTAAATGTGAAACCTGGGATTAAGCCCGTCAAGCAGAAGTTGAGAAAAATGCATCCACATGTAGCCCTTTTAGTCAAAGTAGAATTGGAAAAATTACTCAAGGCGGGATTTATAAGAGTAATTGCATATGCCAAATGGATCTCCAACATTGCACCAGTGTCCAAACATGATAAAACCATAATATTTTTCTCATATTTTAGAGATTTAAACCTTTCTTGTCCAAAAGATGACTTTCCATTACCAAGCATTATGTTATCGTGGATCTCATTGCGGGTCATTCTATGTTTTCACTTATGGATGGATTTAGTGGGTATAATCAAATTTACATTGCACCTGAGGATTAAGAGAAGAAAACCTTTACATTCCCATGGGGTACCTTTTGTTGGAATGTAATGCCCTTCGGTCTCAAAAATGCCAGAGCCATTTATCAAAGAGCAATGACTACCATTTTCCATGACATGATGCACACCTTTATGGAAGATTATGTGGATGAATTTATAGCTAAGTCACATAAAAGACAAGATCATTTATGCATACTTGACAAGATTTTTACAAGTTTAGAACAATTCAAAGTGAGACTCAACCCAAAGAAATGTGCTTTTGGGTTACAATCGAGAAAACTCCTAGGGTACATTGTTTCAGCAAAAGGCATTGAAGTAGATCGTGAAAAAGTACAAACAATAATGGACATGGACATTCCAAAGAATATTAGTCAAATGAGGTACTTCAAGGAAGGATTCAATCTATAAGGAGGTTCATTTCTCAATTGGCAGAAAAATGCCATTATTTCACAAGATTACTACACAAAGACACCATCTTCACATGGGATGAGGAGTGTGATAAAGCCTATACATTTTTGAAAACATACTTGACGAATCCACCTATCTCGATGTCACCTATTCAAGGAAAACCTTTGTTACTCTATATTTCAGCAACGGAAAAATCTTTAGGAGTCTTATTGGCACAAGAGGATGATGAAGGAAAAGAAAGATCTATCTACTACCTGAGTAGAACATTGATCAAATATGAATTAAACTATAGCTTCATGGAAAGGGCTTGCCTAGAAGTGGTATTTTCCTCTCAAAAGTTAAGATATTATATGTTGTTGCATAAAGTGAAGCTCATAGAAAAAATTGATCCCTTAAAATACTTACTTAGCAAAACAGCTTTAACTGGAAGGGTTGCAAAGTGGGTAATGGTGCTTAGTGAGTTTGACATTGAATATGTTGATAGGAAAGCTATCAGAGGTCAAGTTATTTCTGATCAATTGGCTGAATATCCTCAAGAATCTACACATCCTATTCAAGTGGAGTTTCCAAATTCTGAAATTGTTAATGTGGAAGCTAAGACATGGAGTTTATACTTTGATGGATTTTACACCCAAAATGGTAGTGGAGCAGGCATTCTTTTGATTACACCACAAGGTTACACAATCCCAAAATCTTACAAGTTATTGTTACCTTGCACCAATAACATAGCAGAGTATGATGCTTAGGTCATAGGTATCAATATGGCCTTGGAATGGAATGTCACAGAATTACAAGTCTATGGGGACTCTCAATTAGTCATCAATCAAGTTAATAATGAATATAATACCAAGGATGAAAAATTGATGGCTTACAAAAAATTGGTGGATGATTGGAAAAGGTACTTTTCTTTGATTACTTTTGAACAAATTCCAAGAGACAAGAATAGAGGAGCGGATGCAATGGCTACTTTGACATCTTTACTTCAAATTCCCAATCAAAATGATAAGTATGAGTTCTTGGTGGAAGAATTGGTTAAACCAACATTTGACCTACCTAATACCCAAATTATTGCCTTTCTAAATGGACATGACTCACCACGGTATGGACCCATTTATGCCTACCTAAAAGATCAAACCTTACCTATAGACCAAACCCGTGCTCAAAAGTGCAATTTCATAAGACAAGTGGCTTGTTATATAATCCTTTTTGACACATTGTATCGTAAAGGTCTTGACGGAATGCTTCTTAGATTTCTATAGGAAGATGAATCAAAATTATCTTTAAAAGACATCCACGAGGGTATTTGTGGGTCACATTTGAGTGGTTTAAACCTAGCTAAGAAAATCCTACGTATGGGGTACTTTTGGAAAACCTTAGAAAGAGATGCTTGTAAATTTGTCAAAGTTTGTGCAAAATGTCAATACTGTGGAGACATGATCCATGCACCGGCAAAAGAGTTACACCCGTTTGTCACACCATGGCCATTCTATCAATGGGGTTTTGATTTGATTGGCATGATTTATCCACCTTCTTCAAATGGACAAAAGTATATTCTCATGGAAACATAGTACTTTAATAAATGGGTTGAGGCTATCCCTTTAACAATTGCAACGGGGAAGCAAATTTCCATGTTTATCCTAAATCATATCATTTGCAGATATGGCATTCCTCATGCCTTCATCACAGATAATGGAAAATAGTTTAAGAAAAAAGATGTTGATGAACTTTGTGACACATTCCCTATTACACATCACTCTTCATCCATTTACTATCCCCAAGGAAATGGACAAGCGAAAGCTACCAAAAAGAACATCCTTAAAATCCTTAAGAGATTCGTTGGCAAGTAAAGAAAAGATTGGCATCTTCAAATCAATCCAGCATTGTGGGCTTATAGGACTAGTATTCGAACCCCGATAGGAGCTACACCCTTTTCATTGGTTTATGGGGCAGAAGTTGTTCTACCTTTAGAAGTTGAAATACCATCCCTAAGAGTCTCATTGCATGGATTCATCATGGATGAGGATTATAGAGTCACCTGACTTCAACAATTGGAAATGTTGGAGGAACATCAAACTCAAGCCTATGATCATTTGAAAGTGTATCATAATTGAATTTCAAGAAACTATAACAAGCATATTAAGCCAAGAACCTTTCAAGTAAGAGATCTAGTATTGAGAGAAATTATAAAAAATTAGGTTGATAGAGAAAAGAAAGGGAAGTGGGAATCCAATTGGCTTGTTCCTTTTTTTATTGTTTCTTCTTTTGGAATGGGGACCTACAAATTAGCCGATTGTGATGGTGATGAATTGCAAGAACCTATCAATAGAATTCATCTTAAGAGGTTTCACACTTGATTCAGAGGAAAGAGTATCAGAAGAAAGAGCATAAGTCAAGAGTATCAGATGAGTCAGCATCACCTTTGTACATGAGAAAAGATCAAAATACAAAAACAAATCAGAAAGTTCAAAAGCCAAATAAATTGAAAAAGAGAAAAAAGTTCCTTGGTGAAAACCTAGCAATAGGAACCTTGGTAGAAAAAAAAAAGAAAAAAAGAGAAAAAGAGCAATAATCCCAAAAGGTGAAAACCTGGAAACAGGTGCCTTTTGTCCCTTAGGTCTTTCCTAGTTTCATTTGTACATATTGCATTTCATCATCTCATTTGTCCATATCCTCATTGCATCTGTCATTTGTGTATCATCCTAATAAAGTCTCAGAGCTACATTTTTGTCGTATTCTAGGTTCAGTCACCCTAAGTTTCACATTGATCACATTTATCACTTGGGGGCATGCATAATAGATTTTTGGTACCAGACGGATTCAATAGTGCAACATCTTGGTCACACATCAGAAGTAGATTTTCAGATTTAGAAGAGAGATTTTTGGAACCTTTGATGGATATCATTGTTCAACCCTAAATAGTTTGATTGCATAACATGATCCTTGAGTTTCATTGACTTATTTTATCAGGATTAAAAATTGACATACCCTAAATGATCAGACTGTCTAGAATTCTTATTTGAAACTATTGATACATTTCACAAACACTTGGAAATTTTTTATGAGTGTTTCATTGACCTTTTTTGAGTCATGTTCTTTTTAGCTAATCGATGATGTTTTTACTAGATTGACAATGATAGAGACATGATGTTTTCTTAAGCTTCTGAGTGAGTGTTTTGAGGAAGATCCTTTAACTTGTGTGAATTAGTCTAAGGACATGGTCATCAAAGAACCATCGAGGACATTCGTATAGGAAGGAGGGTTAACCTTTGTTTGTTCACACAAAAGGATACCTTGGCTATTTATATTTTCCATATCTTAAATACCAACAACCACTTGCAACATTGAATCTGATCAAACCAGTATTCATACTCCCATAGTTGGTCATTCAACTAGTGAGGGTTGTACTTGGTTTTGTAGAAGGGGTTACCACATGAGATAAAGTCATATTCATATTCTTATGGTCATAGTGGCACCAGTAAGGATTGTATCGACTCCTAGTTCCACAATGCTCAATGATGAAAATATATTTCTTTTTGCATTTCTTTCACAAACCTCAAGGACAATTAGTTGCATTGCATCTTCATGTTAGATTAATTGCATCTTCATATTTGATTAATTGCATCTTTATGTTAGATTAATTACATTTTCAAGTTAGATTAAAATGAATTGTCATTCTAGCTCTTTTCCAAGTTCAAAGGGGGAAATTAAAGTTGACAACACTTCATCAATTTTAATGGTTTCAAGTCATCAATATGAGATTATCTTTTGCATTCATAAATAATTAATCATTATTCATTATATATACATATCAAGAGAAAAATAAAAGACAAGAAACATTAATCATTATTCATTTATCCAAATCATTTAAAATTGCACATCATAAATTAATTTGCATACATCCAAAAAAATAAAAAAGATAGTTGCATTCATTTATCACTGCACTAAGTATTGCATCCATATCATTGCATTGCATAAATCCATACATCATGTTTAAATTAGAAAAGCATATAGAAATAAGTTGCATTAACATCATTTGCATCCATTTATCGATGTCCTACTCTAAGACATTGCATCCATAGCATAATAGAAATAAATGCATCATAGAAGCATGTAGATATGCATGAAGGAAATCTCATAACAACATCATCAATAGAGTAATAAAAGATCATCATAGATAAATGTCCATCATCAATGTCTATAAAACAAATCTATACATCAAAGGTAAATCAACAAATGATCTATACATCAAAGTCCTGATAAAAAAAATACATATGATACATCATCAATGTAATATCAAGATATCATAGATCCCAATCTGTCTCATGACCCAATAGGGGCACCTGATCCATCTCCGGCAATACCTATACCTAAAACCCCTACACCATCGAGATCCCTATCACCTGATCTATCCTATGTACTAGGTGGTGCCTGACTAGTGCTCGCATTGGTGGGTAACTGAGCTAATGTAGTCAGAAACTACTGCAACATAGTAGAAACCTGATCTAATCATACAATAAATAAATTCATCCCTTCCTATAAACCTTGTACATCCTAAACTAAGCCATCCATAATGGGAGGAACTTGAGGTGCCTATGATGTTGGAGGAGCCTGATGTGCCTAGGGTGCTAATGGAACTTGTGGTATCACTAGTGCCGTGCTACTCTATGGATCAACCTGAGGAATCTATCCCTATAATGGAACCTGTCTAGCCACCTGGACATGTCTATGTCTCTACCTAGCCCACTCTACACCAACTCTGGTAGGAGCTTGTCCCTGGGGTACCTGTGCCTGCACTAATATCTGTCTAGGCTTCCTAAATCCACCACCTCGGCCTCTAACATGACCACCCCACATCCGATGTCCTGCATCTCTTTGTGCTCTAGGAACCCTAGGTGCCCTCTGAACTCTCTATCTCTGAGGTCTCCTGCCATCATCACCATCATCAACATCATCTCTGTCATCATCAAAAATCTCATCCACATCAGGAATAGGCTCCAATGGATCTGTAAATCTAACAAAGTGATGTTGCAGGAACCACTCTCGATACTCAGCTGACATGCCAACATCAGCTACATGCATCATCATATCCCACATAACATATCCCAGCTGATCAATCTATAAACAAGCCAATTGATAGTCAACCTGTGCTCCCCACATAGATCTCTCTGCTTGAACTCTAGCATAAAGTGCCATACACTGAGGTATGTCCTGAACCCAACCGTACTGATGGAGCACTCTCCTGAAGAAAAATCTCTCAATACATAGTGGTGATCGACCAATCATCCACCAAGGAGAAAACATATATGGTAACTCATCATCATCCTCTCACCACCTCTCATAGAGAAGATATGGCCTCCATACGACCTAATCTATATCATCAATAGTGCATCTCCAAAAATCAACCTTGCCCAGACGATGCTGGACAATCATGCCATCATACAAAAATGCATACGGATACCCTCAGGCCCGCACTTGTGCTATGACTGGTCTAGTGATAGGGATATGCTCCTAAGTCCACAACTGTAACAAAACTACACCTGCTGAAAGAGATGCACTACGCCTATATGCAACCTCATGTAAATCATGGTATAACTGCGCTAATACACAAGAACCCAAATCAAATCTTCGAGGATGTGCAATCAAATCCTCTAGTATCTGGCCCCATCTGACCGCAAAGCCACAACCTCTCCTATTTGGCAGTAGTAATCCTCCGATCACTGTCCCTAACAATGCTGGAAAAGTAGGAAAAGAGGCAAACTATGCCCAAGTAATGCAATCATCAGCAATGGTGTTATCTCCAAACACCTATCTACATACGCTGCTATCATACATTGAATCATAATATACCCGCTCTCCATGAGTTGGGATCCTCAGTAATCTATATACATCCTCGGGCATGATAGTCATCTCGCTGAGGGGCAGTTGGAACGTATTATGGTCAGAGTGCCATCGCTCTACCATAGCTGTCAAAAGACCTCGATTCAACTAAAACCAAGGGAGATCAAGAAGGAAACTGAGACCACATGTCTTGATAGTCCGCCGCTTTGGAGGCATGAGCTCATCAACTAAATCAAAAATCCAAGATGCAACACCCCATATCCGCAACTTGCGATAATGTTCCTAGATTTTGAAACAAAGTGAATTATATCAGTATTTCTATTAGTGGACCATTCTAAGTCAATCAAACACATTAAATCTATCCTTGCTCTCTTTTGAATACATCAACTTATTGCTCCTAACCTCTAGATCTTGAGACACATGGACAATTTGTAATCATTTTTAATCAATTTGATTGACCTATCAAACATTCATATATATGAATTTTCTAAATATCCTAACCACTAAGTGACATTATGGACGTACATTTTCTAGCTTGGAATTCAATTGAGTTATCTAGATGATCGATCAAAGGACTTCATCTATTTTATCTCAGTTTTCAAACTTCATGGTAGGTGACACTTTAATAAGTGTACACTGATTTTTAAGCCCTGTGGCATTAAAAACCTTACACGCGGCACTTTAATCATTGAAGGCGGTGCTTTTCTTAACAAGTGGCCTTTTAAAGTCCTACGTGGCTTTTTAATGTTTCTAGGTGACCTTTAAAACATAGGGTTTCCTAGGCATCTTTTGGCTATTTGGGTTGCATTTTTTCCCTAATTCCAAGGCGGCTGAGAATTGCTCCAACGTGGCTCTTAAACATGCAAAGGTGACTTTTCTCTACCCTAGGCGGTGCTTTACCTATCCTATGCGGCATTTAACAAATTTCTACCTAGAAAGCATTAAAAACATGTAATAAATGCTATTTAATGAGAAATAAATGCAGTAGAAAGGTTCGAACCACTCACCGGAGGCCCGTAGTTAAGAGGTCTCTAATATCGGCGCGCTCATTCGAATCGATTCTCTCGAATGGGGACCACCATCACTATCAATCGTTAGAGGATTAGAGCAAAATCTCAACAGTGAAAAGTGAAAATGAATAGTAAGTTTGGGTTTTTCAACCTATTTAAACTATTTTACCCTAATTTTGTGAGATTTTTGACCCAGTCAGACCAAATCTGCATATTTTGCACGCTGGGGCATTTGTTCGACATCTTTTTAGCATCATTGTTTATCAGAAATGCAATCATATTAGATGTATTCTATCAGAAGTGTTCATCAAATTTTTTACCATCTAAGATCAATATGCTTTCATTTCTGAGGGGGCATCATCATATCATCAAACTGGGATTCTGCAACATATCTTATATCAAATCTGGGGCATTAAAAATCCAAACTTTATTAGTGGGGCTTCAAATCAAGTTTCAAATCAGAGTTTTGAATTAGAGTTTCATATCAGGGTTTCACATCAAAGTTTTAAATCAAAGTTTCAAATCAGAGTTTCATGATCCTCAAATTACTAAGGTTATTTCTTGAATTGATTTGATGATAGGTAGATTCATGAATGAGATTGAAAATTGAGGGTGTTGGAGGATGTGATGATTATCATGGTTGGTGATCATGGCATGGTGGGTACTTGTGATAAGAAGCTCATCATTTTGGAGGATTTGAGCCCTTGGATTGATATTTCTCATGATTGGCTTAGACTTATACTCCTCTACTTTCCATTGGGCCTTCCCCATGGCTCTCTACTTCCCAAGTGGTAGCAAAAATGTGAGAAGGCTTAAAGTTTGGTGAGGTGAACAATGAAAAGTATCTGCGGGTCTTTTTGAAAGAGGAATTACCAGGTAAGATTCATTATTTGAGAAGCGAGAGGATCCATCCTATAATTGAGATTCTTGAAGAAGGATTCAAGATAGAAAAAAAATACCTCTAAGCATCAAGGATGTGGGGGAGTGCATGGTTATGATGATGTGTTCTTTTCTATGAGGACAAGTTTATTTGGTGATGGTCCTTGGTTTTCAAAAGGGTGCAAGGTGCCATATTTTGAGAATGTTCAGATATATAATTTCATCACTTCTATTCTGAACATTCCTGGAGCTCCAAACTATTGAGGACTGAAATTGCACCCCCCTCAATTTTTCTTGCATGAATGAAGAATTGAGGATTTCAGGACAACATGGAAATGCTTGTAGCTAGTGGGATTACCTATGGATGGAGTGAATATCTAGATTTTAGGCTAGTTCCTATTTGATATATCACCTTATGCAAAACCTTGACCCAAAAGTAAACTTTTGATAGAAAAGGGATAGAGGATGCAAAAAGATAAAAATGAACTTTAAAAAAAATCTACTCTAATAGGTGATACACCAAGGGTGATGTAACCACAATGAAGCTTTGCTCACAAGGGAGTCTTTAAAAAGAAGACAAGTTCCAAACATATGACACAAATTTGATGATTAAACCACTTACATATTAGTGCTTCATATTGAGGTTTTATAGCTTCTTGTCATCAAAAGGTTAGGAAGATGAATATTCTTCACACTTAACCAAAGTATGAAGAACCTTTTGGGGAAAACGAAACTAATAACCTATGCAAGAGATAATTCTACCCTCTTAATGATGCATAGCACAGACAAGACTACATACATCTAAGTGAATTCAAAGGAGGTCTTCAAAACTATAAACTTTATTAAAAAACTCTAATGGAGGTGCTACATACCTGTTATAATTGGCTACAACAGGGTTCAAGAAAACAAGAGGATCACACATCGATCACTTCTTTTCTTTCCAAAATGTGGGAACCCCTAACTCAAAACCCTAAACTTCATTTTAAAGGAAAAACAAACACTAATTACAAAGCAAACACTAGATAAAGTCCATATGAATTTGGCCGAGCAGTTGGACTGGTTAGGAATTGAACTGTAGAAAGAAGAAGGAAGAGGTCTTTGATGATTCCTAGCCAAAAACATGAAAAAAATAAGTCTTATCTTCCTTTCATTTGGTGTTGACTGATTCATGTGGCCCTTGAACCTAATTCAAGCTACTATTGACTGCTTTAAAAATTAGTGTTTAACCCTTGGCAACTAGCATGCAAAATAGAGGGTTTGTATTTAATAAAACTCTGGTGGAAACCCTTGAAACCCCTTGCATGCATGTAGAACACTACCACCTTCACTATCATTTTAACAAAAATTAAAATGACCTTTTAAAAAAAATTGATCACCTTTTCCCATGGTTTAAATCATTGTTCAATGACCTTTATAACTTATTTGGCCCTTTTGACTATGATGTGGACGTAGTAGACTCTACATTTAGGCTGACTGCATACTTTAAGACTAGCACATTGACCTCAATCTCTACCTGTCTTTACCTAATTTGGCCCATGGGCCCCATTTTTCCTTCTTACTACTACTTTGAACCTACCTTGGCTTGTACATATGACCGCATCTCGTAATCCTATAGGTTTTTATCTACCTTTCATCTTTCTCGGCCGCCACGTGTCACTCTTCCATTGGTTCACCTGATTACCTTGGCATTGATCTCCCTTTGATTTTGTCTATCTCGATCCTTTGCCACATGGCACTCTATTGATATCCCATGGTCTCTCTCTCTCTCTCTCTATGTGTTAGACCATGGTATCATGAACTGCTGAAACCTGTCTCAGTGACCCTACTCTTCATATTTCTTCTCTTATAGGCCACACATATCGCCTAATTTGTCCACCAATCTGACTAGCCACCTATCAAGCCCGTATGGGCCACCATGTTTTGGCACATTTCTATCCCATAGGCTTTCTCTGTCCTTGTCACTAGGATTGTGGGAAAGTGAGGAGTTGACACCTGTCATCTCTATCTGACTCTGATTGGCTCCATGGCATTACTCTTGTCACTTGGTCAATTCGCTGCACTCTACTAGGTGGCATCACCTCGTGATCCCAACATCTTTGTCAACCTTGGTGTGTCAGACTATGGGATATTGATCTTCTTCCACTATTATTGGCTACTAGCTTAGCCTAGCTTTGTGGTAATCTCCTTTTCTAGCCCCACATCTCCATGTGGTTCTCTTTTGTGATCCCATAAACTTTCTCTTTCCTCAGTCTTTCAGACCCCAGGATCATGAATAGTTGCCACCTATCTTCCTTCTCTTTTCTCGGGCCCACAAAATATCCTCTCTGACTGCCAGTTGTTCCACCATGTGACTGCCTTGCACATAATTGGTCTTCAAAAAGGCACTTTCCTTTAACTGCCTCTTAATTGCACATTTGGGCATAAAAGTGACTAATAACTTATCCACATTGTGAATGTGGGATAAGTCTCATTAGGCTTTTCCTTTTCTCTGTGCGCCCAATGCACATTCTAATCAGTTCCTCTCTATTCTACCTATCTATACTTCTTCAATGTCATTCTCAAAGCACCATGAAGGATTTCCTTTATATGTATCACATCTCTCCAAAGCATGATGTGATCAAACTCTTATAGGAGCACATTTTATCGACATGCCAATAGAAGATAGACCATTCCATAGAAAAATTTCATCAATGGTGTGAATTTTGGTAACAATTCTGGTGACCTCTCAGGGGTGTTTTTCTACTAAACCATAAAACCAGTAGCCTTGTGAAATCTATTGGGCAGTGAGTCATTAGTAACAAAAAACCTTATTCGTGGAAGGTTAAAACCCTAGAGAATATATAAATTAGGTCTTCAAAATGAAAACAATTTTATTGTTGATGGGATCAACTCGCCTATTACGATGTTGGAAATAATAGGTACTGAGAGGGGGGATAATTAGTAATAATAATTCTTTCAGACTTCTACCAATACCTTAAAATAACATCAAAAGAAGCTTCCAAATTACTATATAGCATAAAACTAAAAGTGTAAAGTGAAAGTATAGTAAATGAAATAACAATACTTGCACACACATAACACTTATATTTTTTATTGTGGAAACCCTTTATTAGAGGGAAAAACCATGGTAGGGATGAAACCCACAATATTCTCATTGCAGTAGAAAAGAGTGCTCCATTAGGAGCTTACAAAATGTCACTTTCTAGGTGATTCACCCTATTAGGAGTGACTAACACCTTGTTAGACGTATCCAAAGTCCTATTAAAGACTACCTAATTAAAGGATTTTATCACACTATTAAAGTGTTCACCCTCTTAAAGGATTTACAAGAAAAATATTATTAGAGGCTGCCCGATTAAGGGATTTATATTGTTGAAACTATTAGAAATACACCAAATTATTTGACCTATAAAATGCATTTTAGTATGCTAATCAAATCCTTTGATGCTCTATTATATCTTTGAGCTTTTCTCTGAATCCTTTATGTAATCTGCATTTTTAATCATTGTTCAAGATCAACTGTTCATCACATCCACTTCTATCATACTCTATATTTCATCACAATAATAAATATCCTCTTATAGCCTCTTTCCTTAGATTGTAAACCTAATTAGGGTTTAGTTTTCCCTCAAAAATGGCTTTATCATATAAGACAAACTCATAAAAACATTGTGATCTCACTGGATCGTCCCAAACAAACTTTAAGTTATCGTCTCGAATGTGAAATGGTTCTTCATTATTATTGGTCCAAATTTTGCCTTGAACTCATAATCAGATATGTACACAACTACTAAGAAATTGACTTAATCAATTCTTAAAATAGTGTACTACATTTTTCACTTTTTCCAGATTCATTGAATCTTGCACCGTCATAACCGCTCTTGATAATCTTTCAAAACTGTTCTTTACCCTTTAAATTTTACCAGTACACTGAACTAACCAGTTGGTAGTGTTTTCACTAATCTCCTTTGCTGGTATGACCTAAGTGCCATAGTCACAAATCTTTGTTCACCTGTAGTCTCTAAACTTTCAAGTGTACACTGATAGTATACGTGTATTCTCTTAACCAATTTAACCTTCACCTACTCTCATGTTCACTTGTCTGACTGTTTACCTATTCTACTCAACTCGTAGTTATAAATTGGGTAAACTATCTACCCAATAGTATATCTTCATGTACCCATACAAAACTTACTTACCGATGTACTAGATTTCTAGCAATGAAAACCTATACTCTTGTGAGATCATCATCAATGTCATTTTGATATCATCATTCTCCCCCTTTGGAATTGATGGAAAAATACCTATACACTATATGCTCCCCCTTTTGATCTACATATAGATTCCCCCTTTTTTGACAATGATGCCAAAAACTATGATCGAAACAATGTATATACAAAGGTGTTCAAATCCTACAATTTCTCAAATATAACCTTAAAATACACCTTCACAATACCAAGTGACTTCTTTGATGACTCTTTCAGTGTGGTAAGTGCAATTTGATGCCCATTTAAGCCCAAAGCTAGATCCTCCATGCTGTCAATTGTACTCATGTCAGGAGTACCTATCAACACTTCTTCTTTCTTTATATATTCTTGTATAATATCCATGTTTGGAATCAATAATCCTTGTAATTATAACAATGTCATTTTTATTCTATCCTCCTCTACCTTAAGTTCCATCTCCTTGTGTGTCACTGATTTTAGTTTTGCAGTATGCTCCATCATTGAGCTGTTCAGTGGGTCTAATTGATTGACAAGTGTAGTCAATTTTGTTGCTAGTTATTCCTTCTTTGTTAAATATCTACAGTAAAGTTGGTTAGAATAGATATCTTACTAAAGATTTTTCCAATTTTGAGTAGTGATTTCTTGAGTTCTTTTACTAGTTCAAATAATTAAACTTTCTCAAGTGCAATCTTCAGTAGAATTTTTTCCATCATTTCAGTCTCTAATCTTGTCTCTGCTCTCTTTATCATTTCCTCTTCCATGTCATGATCTAGACTGGTAATTGCATCAACTAAGATTTTGTTTTGATCAATCAGAGATGCTTCTTCACCAATATAAACATTAGGTACTAGATCAGAAACTATAGCAATAGTACTCCTGGGTAATTTTTATTTGAAATTATTTTGTTTCAGTCTATTTTGCACAAAATTTTCTGCTAATTTTTGTTAAAATAAGAATTTTTCTTTGGGTTTCAACTTCTTAAAATATTTCTTTAGAATCACAAATTATGGATCTTCTTCCGCTTCTTTATCTTCTTCCTCTTCATCATTTTCTATCTCCTTCCTCTTATTTTTCTTATTAGTAGTCTTTGTTTTAGTTAGAGAATCACCCTGGACATTATCCTTAGGTGTCTTAGCCTCATTTGTAGAACTTGGCTCACCTATACTAGTTTTATTTTTTTCTTTCCCTCTCTCTTGATCTTTCTTTTTCTCACCTTGTTCTGTATCTTGTGGTTGATCAGTGGTCTCATTGACCTGTTCTGTATCCTTACTCTTTGCAAACTCATCAACCTTGTGTACTTCAATATTAAATATGTCAACATTAATCTCAACTAGATTAAAATCAAGTGAAGACTGAAGTGGCACATCTTCAACTTCATCTCCAACCATAGGAGAGTTGGGATTGTCAGTGATATCCTTAGTTACAACATCATCATCTAAATCCTTGGTTAGGTCTATATGTGTAACCATATTTGGAATGCTTCCTAACACATCTCCTAATAATTTATTCAAAGTGAAAGTGTCATCTTCTTGAGATGTACCTATTGTATCTATCACTTGTGGTGGTTGAATGTTGAATATCCTTTGTCATATCACCACTACCCCATCTTCAACTTCTTTCTCCTTTACAACTAGAATTTTTGTAGTTCTATGTCTAATACTGAATCTGTTCTTATATTTCTGAAGTGCTTCATCTATTTCCTTTACATTCAAATGAGTCACTGTGAAGGTAAGTGTCCTCTCTCTTACCTCATTTTTAGTTTCAAGTTCTGACTCCCATATGTCATTAACCATTTCATAATGTTCATTAGCAATATTTCTTTTAATTTCATTTAGTGTTCTAATGAATCTATGAAAGTGATATACAATAGGATCTTCAATAGTTTTCTTGTCCTCGTTAGATAAATTAGAAAATTTGAAATCAGTGATTTGACCTATCACTCCATGCTCTCTTATTGTTTTTGCAATTTTAGGTGCAATCCTAGGAATATTTCAAAATTTATCTTTCCAGATTTCCCCAAGTCAATGATCTTATTCTCTGAATCAGTTCTCCCACTCTCTACTTCAGTTTTCTTATTTTTCTTGATAGGAGAGACCTTTGACTATCCTCTAGTCTTTCTCTTTACATATGTCCTAATATTAACATGTTGAGATGCCTCAGATGGCATAGGCTCATAATTTTTACCTTTATCATTCTTTTCCATACTAGACTCTTCTACCGATGGTAGTTTTGGAATATTTCTTTGAGTACTTATCGAATTCCTTTTTTATTTTATCATAAGCATTAGGAATTCTTTAAATTTTCTCACCAATGGAATTACTACCTTCTCCGGTAGTAAGTTTCTCTTCTAGTTTCCTAATGATCTTCTATGCTTTCTTAATCATTCTTGGATGTTTGAGTTGTAGAGTAATTCTTTTATATGCCTCCTCAAAAGTACCATATATATTTTCTTCTTTGTTAACTGGTAGCTTCAATAAATCTTCCATGTTTAGGGTTAACAAGTATTCATCAGTCTCATATCCCATCTCTAGTACCCATGAAACTCTAGGATCTATCACTTGTATCATACAAGTGTCAGTATCATCTAGAAAACAAATTGTGTCTTTGTGCTTCTCTACAATGTGTTGAGGTATCCTATACCTCTTATGCATTCTATCCTGAAATTATTTGAATTATCCACACATTGCATTGTTTAGGTTATCACCTGATTCACTTATGTATTCATTTATCTGATATAAAGAAGATCTATCTATTTTCCAATTTACCGTTCCTTTGCCAGGGAAATAGTTTTGCATGTAGAAAAACATACATACCAAAAGTGTTCCAAAAATTAGTGATTGCTTCTTGACCTTCTAAATTCTCTTTACATTTTCCAAAAGTTGTGACCTCACCATCTTAGCTAGGTCACATCTCGTTCCTTCTTTCATTATCTGATAAGCTGTGTGAATAGCTCCACATGACACACTATTAAACTGACTAGATTAATAAACCTTATATCCAACAATAATTTCCACAAACTGTACTTCTTGATCTTCAATATCACCAATCATCATTAATTTATGATTTTTTTTAGACTTTGTGAGTTTCACAAATGCCTTTGTAGATATTTTCCTTAGGGTACAAGGTTCCCCTTGTGTTGAGAGTCCAGTTATCAAATGTATCAACTCCTTCGTGATCTTGATTGGTTCCTCCAGCCATATGATTTGGTCATGAAAATGAATCAAAACATATATTATCCATTCTTCCTTGAAAATCTTAGGTAAGTCTAGAATATGTGTCAAACCCTTTGTTTGAATATGTTAGAACTCATCTTTGAGTTCACCATAATTGCACATAGCTAAATATTTCTTTTGTATCTGTTCATTTCCCAATTCAACAATGTTGCAATGAATGAAAGTTCTTACGTCTTTGATCAATAGAACTCAAGGTAGAATTAGGTATAGGGCACCAATTTTATCAACTTTCACTACTTTTAATGGATGTAAATTATGTCCAGGTTCTTCCTCCTTAGATATCTCAATCAACGTAGCTGTATTAACCTTTGACGCCATATAAAACCAAATAGATTTCTTCTTTGTAGCTTGAAAACTTAAAATTCTTTTCCCAAATGATTACCGGTTTGCTAAATATCTCAGTTAGGTCTTCCAAATTCACAACTTGAATCTATGAAATTGATTAGCTCAAATAGAACTCTCACAATGAAATCACACTTAGCTCTCGTAAACACTCTTTGAAATTCAAGGTGCATATTGAATAGGTTTACCTCTAATTTATTTTCCCAAGAAGTTAACCGACAGCTAGTTAAGCATTAAATGTAATTCACCAATCTCAGTCCATCGATTGTAACTTCCATTGGTAAATGAAGAAAAATATCATTAACACATAACTTTTGCAAATGATACATAACAACACATTTCAATGAAATTCATCAAATATAACATTAATGCATCTTATTATGTAGAAAGATATTACCTCTCACAAGGGATAGGTTAGATATAACAATGAAATTCAGTCCCTAAGAAAAAATTACTTGCTTAATTTTAGGATGAATCCCCGGAGATGGAGGATGTGGGGTTACCTTTCTATGCATTCACATCTTCTTTTCTTTCTTATTTCTTTACCCAAACCTTTCTCATCTCATTCCTCACTTCTTCAACGTTTACAATATTTTTTCCTTTCTCATCTTCATTACTTGGTGACCGGTTCTTGTATCTACAATCTATTGCAAGATGTCCAATCTTATGAGAGTATAAACATGCCATACCTATTGTGCTCCATGGTCCAACATTACCTCTAGAGTTTCTTAATCAACAATTCATAATGACATGACCATAATTTTCACAAACAGTGCATGAAAAATTCATGTTACCTTCTCTTCTTAGAGTACATTCATCGAATTTTTTGTTGATCTCCAATGTTTTGCCTTATATCCAAACATGTTGCATTAATAATAGTAGCCATTTAAATTCCTTTTAGATGATCTATTACTTTTTCGTGATCTACACTCATTGGCTTGATGTCCAGGGTAAAAGTACAAACCTGTGTCACACTTTTATAAAGGAAAAGGACCACAGTATGTAAACTATTCAACTTTAACGAAATAAGAAGTGGCATTTGCATTTAGAGTTTGAGGATGATGTAAACTGATGAAATGTGTAAAAATGGATGAAGTTTATTACTATAAATTTTTAAATTTTTTTTTAACAAGAATTGACATAGTTTTGTAATTTTTGAAGTCCATTTTTCAATTGCTAAAAACTGTTGAAAATCTGGGGTCTAGTTCCCACCAAACAAGTATATGCAAATAATCTATTTTTCCTCTGATTTCAAAATATGTAATAGATAAAATGTATAGCTAGTGCAGAAAACAAGAAAGATTGGTTTTCAATGTATATTTTCTCCGTTATAATTGCTCAAAGTTGAACTTATCTGAAATCGACACTTTTCAACTCCCACCAAATTTCCCCTATCAAATCTACACCATTCAGAAAAATAAATTACATATTCTTGAAGAGGACTCTCTCCTCTAGTGTTAAATATAAATTTTAAACTTTTTTGATATGATTTACTATTTATTTATTTATTTGAAGCAACATCTTCTCAAATGTTAAAATACCTACTTGTTGTATTTTGAAATTGTAATATATTAGATCTAATCAAAATAATATAAAATTTATATGACAATAATCTTGACCCTAAGCTCTACAAAAGGGTATTTTTAATATTTTTTTAAAAATATCATTAAAAAGAGTAGGGGTTATTGAAACATCAATTTTCTGAAATAATTTTATTTCTTTGGTAATTGGTATAAAACACGCATTTAATAGACATTTCCAATTGGAAAAGTTTATCCACTTATCTAGCTAGACCATATGTTTGGTGAAAAATAATTTTTATTTAGAAATACTCAAATTTAGCTGTGCTGATAAGTGGTCCTGAAATGTGACACAACTTTGTGCTTTTACCCTCCATACTTATTACAATTGTAACAATAATCATTAAAATGAGTTATTCTTGGTCTATTCACTAGTTGGCTTCTGCATACATTATTAGTGTGTCCAGGCTTTCTAAAATTGAAATAAGTGGGTTTGGTAGGTTTTTTGCCTTGTGGAGTTATTTATACCTTAAGAATCTTAGATTCTTTCTCAACACCAGACTTGGAAGATTCTCCTTTCTCAAATTTCCTGTCACTGGTAAATCCTAGGCCAAAAGTATCCCTAGGACACCTTTGGTTCTTTAGTTTCTTATCGATCATCTACAAGATTTTCTCATATTTCTTAAGTTTCTCATTTGTCTCTCTCTCAATCTCTAGTTCTTCTTTCAATCATTCATTCTCCTTCTTCAGTGATTCATTTTCAACACATAGTTGTCCATTCTCTTCATTGGTGTCACTTAGTTGTTCATTCAATGTATGGTTCTCGTGTGTAAATCTTTGAAGTATACTTTATTTCTCTCTGTTTAGTCCTTCAAAAAATTTCTTTATAGTTTCAGCAGTTCTCTTTGCATCTTCAACAACATTCATGCCTTCAAGTACTTCACACATCCTTATAGCTTGAATCTCTTGTTCTATTTTCATCTTGGATGCTTCATCGACCAATATATTGTTCTCTTCCATGCTATAGCCACCTCAACTTCCTTTGAGTTAACACTTCCTTCTGATAATTCATCAATGCTATCTAGATTGTCTCTTAGTTGCACAAACAATTCTTTCCTTTTTTCCAGAGAAACTTTAAGCTTGTTCTTTAGTTATTCAATCATCTCATTTTCTACAACCAGCTATCTTTCATACCTATAGCTTTCCATCTCCACAAATCTACTCCCCAAGTTTTTAAGCTTTCGTTCTAGAGAGTCTAATCTCTGATACTAATTGTTGGAAATAATAGGTACCACAAGGGGGTGGTGAATCATTACTAATAATTATTTTAGACTTCTACCAATACCTTAGAATAACAACAAAAGAAACTTCCAAACCATATAGCATAAAACTGTAAGTGTAAAGTGAAAGTATAGTAAATGAAATAAAAATACTTGTACACACATAAAACTTATATTTTTATGGTGAAAATCCTTGATTAGAGGGAAAAACCCCAGTGGGGATGATACCCACAATCTTCTCACTGCAGTAGAAAAGAGTGCTCGATTAGGAGCTTACAAAATGTCACTTTATAGGTTACTCACCCTATTAGGAGTGACTAGTACCTTGTTAGAAGAATCCAAAGTCCTATTAAAGCCTACCTAGTCAAATTATTTTATCCCACTATTACAGTGCTCACCCTATTAAAGTATTTACAAGAAAAAGTCTTATTAGAGACTACTTGGTTAAGGAATATGTATTTTTGAAACTGTTAGGAATACAACAAATGATTTGACCTATAAAATGCACTTTAGTATGCTAATAAGATCCTTTGATGCTCTATTCTATCTTTGAGCTCTTCTCTAAATCCTTTCTGTAATCGTTGTTCAAGATCAACTATTCATCACATCAAATTCTCTCATACTCTATATTTCATAATAATAGAAGGTATCCTCTTATAGCCTCTTACCTTCCATTGCAAACCTAATTAGGGTTTAGGTTTCCATTAAAAATTTCTTTATCATATAAGAAAAAATCATAAAAACATTATGATCTCACCGGGTCGTCCAAAACAAACTTTAAGTTGTCTTCTCCAATGTGAAATGGTTCTTCATTATTATTGGTCCAAAATTTTCCTTGAATTCATAATCAAATATGTGCACAACTAATAAGAAATGAAATTAATTAATTCTTAAAATAGTGTACTATGTTTTTCATTATGTCTAGATTCATTGAATATTGCACTGTCATAACAGCTCTTGATAATCTTTCAAAACTGTTCTTTACCCTTTAACTTTTCACTGTTCACTGAACTGACCAGTTGGTAGTATTTTCACTAATGTCATTTACCGGTATGACCTTAGTGGAATGGTCACAAATCTTAGTTCACCTGTAGTCTCTGAACTTTCTAGTGTACCAATAGTATACTTGACTTCTCTTAACCAATTGGTATATCTTTATGTACTCATACAAAACTTACTTACATATGTACTAGATTTCCAGCAATGAAAACCTATTCTCTTATGAGATCATCATCAATGTCATTTTGATATCATCACTGGGAATAATAAGTGTGCTTTCAATATGATTAAAATTGAAATTATTTGAGTGTTCATTGGAATTTGAGACTTAGCAACATGTGTTTTGACAACACTTAGCAAAAGCTAGAAACTAAGACTCTTAAGACTTAAAAAAACCTGTGCACAACACTTATTGAAAACTTGAAACCCCTAAACTATAGAGAATAAGAACTTATTGAAAACTGGAAACCTACTCTAATAGAGCACAAAATAGGTCATACCTCAAAGCAACATTTAAGGTGTATACCATTGACTAAAATAGGAGAAACTTCTCTTTTCGTGATTGACAGCTAGAATGCATTGTGCTCCTTGCACACTTTTATTAGGAATGGTCCACTCCATATGCTATCAAGCTTTGTAAATCTTCCTAGTTTTTTCTTCAACTCATCCCACCTTAGGACTAGGTCTCCTTCTTTGAAAACTTTGGGAGTTCCTTTCTTGTCAAAGAACTTCTTGGTTTGGAGTTGGTGATACTCTAAGTTCTACAATTCTTTATCCCAAATTTACTCCAACTCCATCAACTGAGAATATCTTATCCTCATTGGATTAGCCTCTTCAAACAACCTCATTTGAGTAGCTAAGTCCAATGTTGGTAGCTCTATAGAAATAGGAAACCTAGCCTCCTTTCCATACACTAAGACATAAGGGGATTTTCTAATAGATTTATTAGGTGTTATCCTATCACCCCATAAGGAATATTTTGAAATGGTATACCAATCTCTTTGGTTATCCTGCGGTGTCCTCTTGATGATCTTGATCAATTTTTTTTTAGTTGAATCAACCAATCCATTACCTTATTGATAGTAATTTGAAGAGGTATTGAGGTATATTCCTTTCTTTACCACCCAATTAGTGACCCTTGGCCTAATAAATTCCAAAGCATTATCTGATATGATTGAATTAGGTATACCAAATCTGGTTATAATATCCTCATAGAAATTAAGAAGAGTGGTCTCATTGGCTTCTTTCAAAGCCACTACTTCAGTCAATCTTGTGAAATAATCAGTTGTAGTGAGGATCCATTTGTGCCCAACATTTTAAGGGGGATTTATGACTCCTATAAAATCAACACCCTATCTCATAAAGGGTTTCTCCACTTGAATAAGTTGCAAGGGCAAAGCTAACAACCTTTCCTTTCTTGCAAACAAGGCACATTTTGCACATTTCCTTGTCCAAGAATGAACATATTTAAACAAGGTAGGCTAATAATAACCATCCCTCATGATCTTCCAAGTTGTAGTTCTTACTGAATAATGACCTCCAACAGGCTGATCATGAAACTCAGATAGTAGTTTATTTATTTGATCATTGGCAACACATCTCAAAAGAACTCCATTATGATCCTTTCTGAAAAGTAAATTATCAATCAACACATAAGGTATAGACTGGAGTCTAAAGTACCTTTTTTGACCCTTGTTAAGATAGGGTGGACATTTACTGGTCTGCAAAAAATGAGTTATCTCTTTGAGCCAACATGTTGGTTCTTTATCTTTAGTTTCATCAATTTGGAGTAGCGCTGCATCCTTTGTATTTGCATCTTCTTGAATAGGTTCAAGCATTTGTTCACACAATCCTTTCCCCCTGACCAGCTTTGTCACTTGTATATCTATATCAAACTCCATTACCTTACTAATCCAACCAACTCTCTTCTCATTTAAATCCTTGGTAAGAAGAAACTCTTTGGCACTAGGATGGGCAACCATCAAATGAACCTTGCTATTAGAGATTAGATGTTTGAATTTATTAAGGATTTTGATCACAGCTAAAACATGCTTCTCCACAAAAATATACCTTTTTTCATAGTCTTCTAGACCTTTTATAAAGAAAGAAATAGGTTCCTCAAATCCCTCATCATTTTGTTTAACTAGAATTGCATAAATTATCTCAAGGCTGCCATATGCATACAATATAAAATTCTTCTAAAAGTTGGGATTCATTAGTGTTGGGGCTGATGAAAAGCCTTCCTTGATGTCTTTAAAATTGTTCATTCCTTCATTAGTCTAGTTTAATGATGCATTCTTCTTTAACATTAATGTCAAAGGCTTTACTAAATTTTCAATGTCAGGCAAAAAACTTCTAACAAAGTTGATTCTTACTATAAAAATTTGTAGTCCTTTCTTGTGATTATGTAATTGTATCTCTAAAATAGCTTGAAATATTGTAGGATCCACTATTATACCATTTTTAGACACAATATACCCAAGTAATCTACCTTCATGAATTGCAAAAATTGAGTTCTTGGGATTAAGAGAGATGCCAAATTCCCTACATCTCTCAAAGTTTTGTGTTAAGTGGCCTATGTGATCCTTGGATTCTTTATAATACATAGTGATATCATCCAAGTACACAAGCACAAGCTTATAATTTAAACTAGCAAAGGCCATATCCATAGCCTTTATGAAAGTATCTCCTGCATTGGATAAGCCAAATGACATCATGTTATAAGCCATAGTACCCCATTTAGTGGTAAAAGCGGTTTTGAATTGATCCTCATCCTTTACTAGAATTTGGTTATAACCAAAATAACCATCAAGGAGTGAAAAACATTTAGAACCTAAAATAAATTGAAGTATTTTCTCCATTGATTGTAAAGGATGGCGATCTTTCAATGAAGCCCTATTCAAATCTCTAAATTCAACACATATCCTCAACTCTCCATTCTTCTTTCTGATAGGTACGAGGTTTTAAACCCAATAGGTATGCTTGATATGATAGATAATACCAATTTATATTAGCTTGTTTATCTCTTTCTACATCATAGGCTCTAGATTGGGGTTGAGTGGTCTGTGCTTTTGCCTAATTGGCTTTGCATTTGGTTCTAATTCTACGGTGTGTTGGGCCAATTTTGGATCAAATCATTTTAGATCACTATATTCCCCTGCACACACATCATTGAACTCTTGAAATAAATTGGTAAAATATTTATTTTCTTTCTTTGAATTGATTTTACCAACCTTTAGTAGCTTACCTTTGAATATTTCAAGCTCCTCACAATGTTCCTCTTTGATCAACATTCTAGTTTAGTTATTTTTAAACTGATCATCTGCACTGAAAATGGATTCTAAGGTGACCAATCCTTTGGGCATCTTATTAGACCTTAACTGTATTATTTGATGTCCATATTTCTGCTTCAATTTGTAATTTGATTTACAACAAGTTCACTATCTCCAAATACTTCAAGGCACTTGATATTCCTTTTTCTATCTCGTTCAAGATCTTGAATTAAACCTTCATATTTAGCAGTGTTACTAGTACATGCAAATGCAAAACAAAAAGCAGCATAATACTTATCTCCTTGTGGGATTATAATCATTTTACCTCCACCAACTCCATTCTTACTTCTAGATCCATCAAAGTATATTTTCCATACTTGATTCTGCTCTTCTAAATTCTGATCTACAATATTTTCAAGGTTTGGCATCAATGTATCATGCTCATGTATCATGTACATTCCTAAAGCCGCCTCTTCAATGATGGTATTTTTATTTTCGTGAGAATTTTATGCTACCCATTCATCCAACAAGATGTCTAGAATACCTTCTACTTGAGTATCTAACTCTTGGATTGAAAGGCGTCCATCATGATCACATACAAGATAATTAGCATTTATGGCACTAGGCATATAGGGCTCAACTTGATCTTTGGCCAAAATTTCATATTTGATGGTCAATTTGGTTCCATTTCTTGTTCTAAATAAAATATGTGACCATTGTAAGGACAAATAGCTTCCTATCTTAGCAGTGCAATCCCTTGATAAAGACAATGTAAAATAAGGAGGAAGGTCTATAAAAAATATGTCTTACAATATGGAAAAATTAGGACATACATGGAGTGTGATGCTTGCATCCTTAACCAAACCTAATGTACTTATAGTTGAACCATGCCACTACACTACACCTTTCGAAAGGGGCTGATATTTGAGACCTAATTGCTCTACGATATTTTTTGGAATAACTAAGTTTGTAGCTCCACTATCAACCATGCAATTGTGAACAAGATTATCCCCTATAATGAGAGAAATATAAAATGGAGGCTTGACATCTTTGCTTATTGGTTTGTTGTTGTCCTTAGAATCATTTGCAAGAATTTTTAAAGGACCATCAACAACTTTAGAAATATAAACTTGTCTTCCTTTAAAGAAGAATATAACATCTCAGTTTGGCCAGGAATAGAAAGAGTATCCCACACATCACTACAACATTTGGGGTCAAATTTTGACACCAATTTACGACAGCACTACCATTTGTGTGTGATTTTTTTTCCAAGTTCCTCTGATGTTGTCATAATAGTGACAGTACCGTCATAATTTCAACACCCACGTGATTATAAACAAAAAAAGAATAAAAAGAAAGGCTCATTTCTAATTTTCGTGACCGCATACCGTCGTGCGCGAAGAGGGCCCTAATCATGGAAGATTGGAATCTTTCTATATGGCAGCCACAACTTGAAGTAAGCATTCGGGATTTTTCTTCTCATTAGCACAATTTAATTTTGATGGTATTTTTTTTATTTAATGGCACAATATGAATGTTAATATTGCCATTGTTTACATCTTTGCATTTTGAATGCTTGATGACCCACGAGGTTTGAGAGCTAGGGCATCATTTCTATTACCTTCAACGCATTGTGTGAAGTGTTTGATCTCTCTTTATTTGTTTTTATTTTTATTTTCACTATTTGGTACTCCCCATTTATGATCATTTAATGAGGAAATGTCTTGATGGCTCACGAGCTGGAAGCTAGGGCATCATGCATTGTTTATGAGCTCAGTGTTTAATACTGGCATTGTTTACATCTTTGCATTTAGAATTCTTGATGACCCATGAGGTTTTAGAGCTAGGGCATCATTGCTATTACCTTCAAGGTATTGTGTGAAGTGATTTATCTCTCTTTATTTGTTTTGTTGTTGATATTCACTATGTGGTACTCCCTGTTTATGTTCATTTCATGAGGAAACGTCTTGATAGCTCATGGGCTACAAGCGAGGGCATCATGCATTATTTATGAGGTCACTGTTTAATAATCACATTGTTTACATCTTTTCATTTGGAATGCTTGATGACCCGCGAGGTTTGATAGCTAGGGCATCATTTTTATTACCTTCAAGGCATTGTGTGAAGTGTTTGATCTCTCTTTATTTGTTTTTTTGTTGATATTCACTATGTGGTACTCCCCATTTATGATCATTTCATGAGGAAATGTCTCGATGGCTCACAAGCTGTAAGCTAGAGCATCATGCATTGTTTATAAGCTCACTATTTAATACTGGCATTGTTTACATCTTTCCATTTGGAATGCTTGATGACCTGCAAGCTTTGAAAGCTAGGGCATCATTGCTATTACCTTCAAGGCATTGTGTGAAGTGTTTGATCTCTCTTTATTTATTTTTCTTTTGATATTCACTATGTGGTAAGTTACCAATTTATGATCATTTCATGAGGAAAAACATGGTATCTTCTTTCCTTTCTACAACATTCTTCTAAGTGCACATGTCCTGTAGCATGGTTTTTCTTTCAAAAGTGTATGGCTTGACTGTGCAAATGCATAATTGTAGATGAGGATCAATAATAGGATGCCATTCATTTCTTAGATCTTTTTGATCTAACCTCCATCTCTCTTTTCTTTGAAGGTTCTGGATTATGACAGGAGCACACTGGATTCATACCTGGGTAAAAAATTCATCACTTCAGGCAATGTCTGGTACCCTTATTATTTATGTTCATCAGGTCTTATGTATGCATGTACTCTTGCATATTGTTCTGAAAGTTGGCTATGCTCATAGTAGCCCAGATGATTTTATCTTTCAGTTCCTTTCCTTGTATAGTATATACAAGTTATTTGGCATATATACACATTTAATCTTTAGATGCGGAAATTTCTTTTCCTTTACATGTATCTTTTCATGAAATGAACATAAATTAAACAAGATCATCTAATAATGAAAACTAGGGTACTGCAGTCACTCATCTAGTAATTAGGTTACCAATGTACAATGAGGTAACTATTGTATATATATCAAACCATGAATATGATGCTTAGGAGACAGTGGAGCTAGAGGAATATGTGAAAGATCTAAATTATACTAAAAACAAGTTGAAGAGTTATTACTGCTTCAAATTAGGAGAAGGGCTGAAATAAAGAGTATGATATAACTTCAAAGTAAAATTAAGTACCAAATAAAGGAACTAAAATATAGTTCCATGAAGGAGACATCACAGTGAACAAAACAAACATAAAAATTAAATGATCAATGTGTCATCATTTTCACTATGTCATAATAGCACAACAGAGAGACCCATGTAAAACGATACTGTAAATTTATAAGCCATAAATATTAATCAATGTATAAAGTGATGGAATAATATATAAACAGAATCAAAATATGACCAGTACCATTGGTACATTGTATAGGATCAAGGAAAGAGGGTTTCTCATATAAAATGATAGATATTGAATTTTCAAATATGCACAACAAGATTTATTCTAGAGAATACAATGAACACCACCTTTAAGTAAATATAAAAGGATTTCAAGCCAAAATTTTCAACTAAAATGAGAACCCCTCATGTTTAGAATGAAACACCCAAATTTCTTAAAGATCTCAAGTCTGAAGTCAAAAATACATTTGTAAAGCTTTCAATTAAGTTCTATTTTCTTAGATTAAAGATACATATCCATATATGAAAGGCCAATATACTCTCTATCTATACGTATAATTAACTTAAAATGTATGTGCACTTGAATCTAGGAGCCCAATTATTGTATCTTCCCCATATTTTTCCTTTTTCCATAGGGTGTTTGAAGAGGAAGACTCATCATGTTGTGCCCCATCATCTATACCCAAAAAAATCCATGACCTTCTAGTGTGCATCCTTCTTCCTTTTCTTGGAAATACAGATATCACCCCTTCCATTTCTACATCCAGTATATAGAAGTACATTATATTTATGGTAATATCATTATTTCCAACAAATAGAATTAGATTTATGAAGTTTCTACAGCTATTTTTTAAATTAGATCTGATAGATTTTTGTCGATCATTATGTTTGATCCCAAACTAATCCAAAATAAATCATTTTAATAACAAATAGAATTTTAGTTAAGACTGGGGGTGGGACAAGATGACAATAAACTTCATGATAACCCAAAATGATCACACATTTAATGCCAAAATGCCTTGACTGATCTTTGTTCCCTTGCTTTGGTGAGATTTACATGAACATTACAAGTCAGTACATTAGAGAAACTAATTTTTGGAACTTTGGACAAGTATTTAAAGTACTATCTATTGTCAAGCATAGCTTCCTCCTCATACACATGCTCAACATACAAAACAAAACCCATAATCTTACATATACCATCAGCAAGGTCTTTGTCCTTCATGTTCTTAGAATGGTAGGTTTAGATGAATTGTCAAGAAAACATAAATTTCCATAACCATTTTCTAAAATCAACCCACATGAATTTTCATATACTTTCAACAAGATTCTGTCTCTCATATTATAAGAATGGTAGGTTAAATGAATTATCAAGAAAACATAAAATTTTCACAACCATTTTATGAAATCAACCCCCGTAAATTGTTGTGGTAATAGCACATGAAGCATAACTTTTTATTGTACTTTCTGCAAAGCTACCTGATATGGCAGAAGCTTCTGCAGGAGAAATTTGAGCTACAAAACCATTGAAAGAATGCTTGTAACTATATAGAAATCATTCACTTGCTTCATCAATACTAGTGAAACCAAGAAACAAATAATTTCCATTACCTATCAACAACTTTACTGTATTTATCTTTCTGGATTCGCTTGTGTCTATTATTTAGACCAATTTTTTTAATCATATTCAATGATATTTTCTCAAAATGTTAGAGAGCTCAAGAATGGAAAGAAACAAGCATAAATCATGATACTCAATGATCCATCCTCAAAATTTTAGAGCTCAAGAATAAAAATAAACTAGCATAACTCATGTAGTACAGTAACAATGGGCCAACCTTTCTTTGACAGAGAGAAGCATAGAATGATGCATTTTAGAAACTTCATCTGACTACAACCCTCCATGGACACCTGAATAGACAACATATACTTATAAGAAAACATGTACAACACACCCATTAAACCATTTATCACAAACCACAAGCCCTGTCAATATTCAACATATATATACTATCATACATGGATGAATACCCACCTCCTTGGAAGATACACAACCAAAGAAATAGCATGCAAGGAGCTCCAATACTAAGAGCATTACTACCATGACTCCACTAATCTATCCTGAACCCATCTTTCTAAAAAAGGAAAGCTACAAAATCACAATAGTGTAGCAATACTAATTGGTAGAGAAAAGGTTCATCAAAGGCTAAAAGGACTGTCTGCAACACAAAGGGCCTGTGAAGGGTAATCCTTATCCTCCAGTGTCCTTTTTCTTAGCATGCATGTGATACTGTAAAAGTAAACAAAAAAAAAGAAGGGCTTTGTAGTTGTAACAGATGTGGTAAAAACTACAACATATATTGAAAGAGTAACCCACAAACAGACAGAAACAATCATGTCAAAACTCTATATCACCCATAGTGACATAGTTACCCATAAATAGATAGAATAGGATTTTGTCTAGAGTCCTTAAAATTCCAAAACAAAACATTATCAACATAGTTTTCTTAATAAATCATATTAAACAAACAATTCACACTCACTTGTATTTCTGCCATAGTTGTTGGAGAATCTTCCTGCACAAAATTTCACATAACCCAAATCCTTCACTTATTTATATTCCTGAATCTGCATTCTTCCACTCATGCTTTCTTTTATATGGTCCTTTCAACATTAAAATAATTACAATCAAGAGATTTTAATCATCATTTGAACATTAAAATAATTACAATCAAGAAAGAGTTTATAAATAGAATAGAAGAATAAAAAATAATAGCTCTTGATTATTACTTAAAGATCCCCAAAAATATAATTTCTTCGTTGATTGATCATATACATTCTAATGAACTACTCAACCAACCATATAAATCTCATAAAGCATTGTAAAAGAGGGCCCTAACTGTGGTAAAATGGGAAATTTTCCACTTTGCATTTCCCTAAATCAATTTTATTTTGATGGCATTTGTTAATGGAACAATATGAATGTTAATACTGGCATTGTTTACATCTTTGCATTTGGAATTCTTGATGACCCATGAGCTTTGAGAGCTAGAGAATCATTGCTATTACCTTCAAGGTATTGTGTGAAGTGTTTGATCTCTCTTTATTTGTTTTTCTATTGATATTCACTATGTGGTACTCCCCGTTTATGATCATTTCATGAGGAAATGTCTTGATGGCTCGCAGGCTACAAGCTAGGGCATCATGCATTATTTATGGGCCATGTCTATGAACCACAATACTTGCACCTTAGTAAACACATGTTAACACAATATGTTGTTAACAATATATGTTAACACCATGTATGTTATCCTATTGTGTTAACATGTGTTAGTAATTTGCAAACAAACACAATAGGCTAACATACATGTTGTTAACATATTTTGTTGACAACATATTTTATTAACTAAGATGCAAATATTTCTAACATACATGTTGTTAATTATATGCCTATTCAGGTTTGTGGTTCCTTCGCTTTCCAATGATGAGGGTTAGTAGCACTGGTTTGTGATGGGGAAATCAATAGAAAAACTACTAATAACGAATACTTAAACATATCAATAAAATATACAAGCAAAGAAAGAAAAAAAAATGAATGCAAACCCGATTTGCTTGAAGCTTCTATTGTCTCTCTCTACACCTTCTGAAACACTATTTTTTGATGCTCAGTATTGGTTTGGGCAGCGTCTATGACTTGAGAAGTGTTGAGAATTTGATAATTGAAATGTGCATGATCGCAAGATGGCTTGAATGCTAGAACCAATCTAACAGAGTAATGGCGCATGTGAGCTTGAAATCCTAGATGTATGATCACAAGAAGGCTTGATGCTTGAAACTATTTGAAAGAGTAATGGCACACGTAAGATTAAAATCTTGGATCCTTGATCGCAAGAAGGATTGATTCTTGAACCAATCTGACAGAGTAATGGCACATGTAAGCTCAAAATCATGGATCCTTCAAATGGTTATGAAGGGATTGTTATATAGGATATGATAATGAGATGAACAGTTGAGATCAATCCCAGAGATAGGAAGATGAATGGTTGAGATCAAAGGGAACTGGAGAAGCCATCAGTAAACTCCACCTCTTCAACTGGGAGAGAGGAGATAGAGTTTGGTTAACTAAAGAGCTAATTTTGAGTTACCTTTTACAACTGAAGAGGTGGGTGGAGTTACCCATGTGAACTATAGAGATGGGTGGAGTAACCCATGTAATCTGATTAAGGATTATCTCTTTGAGCATAATTGATTATTTAAAATTTCATTTATGTAATTAAAGTTTTCAACATGTGAGATAATTGAATCTTTTTTGTTTAGAATTGCTTTATTGAATGAAATTAAATTAATTTAAATGAAATTAATTTAATTGGAAGAATTCAATTAGTAAGTTTAAATATTTCAATTTAAACTATAAAAAATTGAATTGAATTAATTAATTAATGGTAATTAATCAATTAAAGTTAATTAGTTAAATAAAATTTATTATTTAATTAATTTTTGGAATTTGATTAGATGATTTGGGGAATGAATTTAGAAGAAAATAGATGATTAATTAACAATTAAAAAACCATTAATTAATAGATGAAATGAATTTAGAAGAAAAAAGATAATTAATTAATGATTAAAAAACCATTAATTAATAGATGAAAATTAGTATTTTTAATGTCAAGTCGCAAGTCTATAAATTTTAGGGTGTCTTAATTTTCCCCTCTTTGATACAAGGTGATTCATCACATTGTGTCAAAGAATTTTCAGATTTGATCCTGCTCCAGCTTGCCCCAGTGACCGCAGGTGGACTATATGCCCCCTCAATAAATTAAGCATATAAAATGCGTCAGATGAGCATTAATTTATTGAAATTGTGAATCACTATATGATGATGAATGCATTCCTATGTTAGTTATGATTTTATTGATGATGGATGCATTGATTATATGATCTACTATGCACATGTTTTGGATTTTTCTTATGCAATAAATGAATGCAATCTACTATGCACAAAATATGTGAGTAAATGCATGTGTTAGTTAGAAGAAAGTTAAATGGAATTGTTTCTCTGGGATATATTGATAGATATGAATTGATAGAAAGGATGGTTTGATGATTGATATAGAAAGGATGGTTTGATGATTGATAGATATGAATTGATAGAATGGATGAGTGACTGAAGTTGCTACCGCGTTTCCAATTTTTGTCATCATTGCATCTTTTTAAGAAATTTTGAAGTGTCCAATGCTTCCAGATCACATACCATCTAGATACCACCATGACCTCTTGATAACTGGAAGGAGTAGAGAGATTGAATAGAAAGAGAAGTTAGTGCACCCAAATATTGACCATTTGGGTTCAGCTATGTTCCCTGTTTGAAAAGAAAGAGAGCCAAAAGCACCTAGTTATTGACAATTTGGATACCACTTTTTCCTCTAAATAAAACAAGCGAAAGGAAAAAAAATTCAAGATAGAACTCCAACACACCTAGAGCCCATCTGGATAGCACCATGAGCTCTTGATTTTGATAAGAAATACCAAAAAACCGAGATAGAATTCCACTGCACCCAGAGTCCATTTGGATAACACTGTGAACTCTTGATTTTAAGAAGAAATCCCATAAAAACTGAGATATAAATCCAATGCACCCAGAGTCCATCTAGATATAGCTATCATTCTATTGGTAAATAAACAAACATATAACAGAGAAGGAATGTCTAATTCTTTCCCAGGGTTAATCTTAGATCGTGGAATTGTGTGGTTGCCAGATAAGTGACAGCGCCTACCGCATTTATCCTAAATCATCATGACCCTAGAATCAAAATGAACATTCAATGGACAAAAATCAAAGAAAATAAGTCATGATCCATCATAGCTACTCTCCTCACTTGGTGGATCTTGGAGTAGCGTAAGAACATAACCACAAAATATAGACTGCCATTTGACTGACTGACTGACCTAGTCAACATTTTGATTGTTCCTTGATTCAGTTTGATTCTCTTGATTAGATCAACTCTCTTGATATGCTTGATTGTCTTAATTGCCTTGATTGTGTCTAGTCTCAATAATAGATGACTCATATAAGACTGACTTATCTAGTTTTAAGTGTATCCATCACTATATAGGATGATTGATATGATTGATTGATTTATTTTGATAATGTTTGGTGGTTGATCAAGCTATGTCAGTGATGAAGGGTGCTCCCCTTAATGCCACAAACACATAACAGAAACAAAGAAGCAACAACAATTTGCAAGAACAGAAAATGGGCTTCTTATTATTTCCACAAATGTGGAATTACAAACTCTCAGAATTACAATATGCAAAGCCACATGGGCATTCTCCTTACAATATTCTATAGGAAAAGCCTTGAATTATTACCCAGATCTACCCAGAAATGCCCTAGACAACACTACGGGCCTTCTTTATACAGGCAATTTCCACCGCCCGAGAAGGTTCCAGAAATTTAGCCCATAGGGACGACCAAACCTAGAATTATTTTATTTTACAATTTATTACATCATAGTCGGCTCAAAATAACTTTTGAAACCCGAACATAAATTTTGAAGAAAAATTATTTTTCGCCATTTCAAGTGACCCAACTTTCGAAGACCATAAGTCATCACTAGTTGACCCAATTGACTATTATGACCCCAATCTGGAAAGGCCACGAAGTTCTCTATAGGCATGATCAATGCAAGCACTTGTCACCCAAATTTTCAACCTCATTCGGGGCCTCTAAAGCCTTCAAAACTGAGTTCAAAGTTTCTGTACCCTGCTGCCAATACCAAAAATCTTTAATATCTACAAAACTAGACCAGATCTAGCCATGAAACTTTACTAGAAGGATGATAAGACTGAGATAAACCTCCACATGTGAAATCAAAACATTCTGAGATCGTATGACCAACTTACTAAAAATAGAAAGTTTCCATAGATAGTAGCTCTGCACAAGATAGCCCTTATTGAAAAGCAAACAGAAATATTTTTGGGTGATGTAAGATTGCCCTTACACCTAGGATGATCCTGCATCAGACACCTAGGGTAATTTGAGAAGTGACCCTATCATGACTCAGGGGTGTAGAGGAAAACCAAGATGGTTAACCTCCTCCCTTGTCATCCATGATGAATCTTCAACAGGTCATCCTTTCCACTTGACTAGATATTCTTCATATGTCATGTTCCTTGTGCTTCTATCAACACGACTGTCCAGTATGTCTTCAATCTCCTTGGTATCTGAACTACTTGCTAGAATACTCCATTGTGCCGCTGTGATCTCATCTTCAACACCTCCTTCATGATACTTTGTCAAATTTTAAATGTTAAACACTGGTGAAATATTTAGCTCACTAGGCAATTCTACCTCATATGCATTTCCTGAATCATGCTTCTTCAGTATCTTACATGGTCCAAACTTCTTCATTTTCAGCTTGTTATATGTACCAACTGGAAACCACTCCTTCCGTAAGTGAGCCATGAATTCATCCCCAACCTAAAATTCCTTATGTCTCCTTTTCTTATCTGCCTTAGCCTTATACTATGCATTCATTTTGGTAATGTGCTTCCTCACTTCTTCATGGATGTTCTTCAAGTGTTCTGCAAAATCCTCAGCTTCAGCACTACTTATTTCTCTTTTATCTATCTTCCTCAATTCAGATGCATTTCTTGGACTACTTCCATATACAATCTGGAATGGTGATTT
>MU226194.1:489882-528544 GCA_018584345.1 Thuja plicata
CTCATACAAAAGTTGAGAAGAGGAAGAAAACCTCATTAAGAATGAGAGAGGAGGGCCATCTCTTAAATAGAGATGAGAGAGAGGAGTTAGAATGTAACTCCCAAGTCTATGAATGCCACCATTCATAAGTGTGTGTGGGCCAAGTGTGAGATTCCTCTTAAGGAGGAATAAACTAATTTACAAATTACAATAAATATTTGTCCTCACATATTCCACTAGAGGACGAAATAGAATGTAGTGGAAAGAAGACAAAGAAGTATATTAGGATACCTTGGCTTATATCCTAATATATTACAACAAAGATTAATAGTCTAACCTTGGTTTATAAATACACCAAGGATAGATTACAAATTCTAACAAGGATACTTTCTAAAAGACGCGAGTCCATTTTGAGGTGTATATGATATGGAAGAAACAATACGATCATGAGGTGGACCTGGAGGGATGATGGGATCTTGTGGTGGAGATGAAGGTGAAGGGATACTTTGATCTTGACTTGGAAGAGGACCATCAAACTCCATTTTATGGGTGATTTTCTCTTGACTGTGAATGGAATCCTTTGAAATAATGGGAAGGATGTCATGATATTTATTAGGAATGGGAAGTGGAAGCTCCATAAGACTTGGAAGGTGAACATTTGACTCAATTTTAAGGGTGAATTTCTCATGAAATTGGATAGAATCATTAGGGAGAATGGGTAGGATGTCATGATATTGCTTAGGCATGGGAAGTGGAAGGTCCATAAGACTTGGAAGGAAAAATTTTCTTGGGATGGAAGGGGATCATCTTCAGGAGTTTCTAGAAGTATAAGATCTAGGTCAAAAACTACACAGGTTTGGTCGTTCTTGGGATCTTGATCTTGATTTTCTTTAGGACTTGTTTCTTCATGATTTGCATCATCCTCTTGACATAGGGTATCAATTGGAATATGTATGGTGGATTATTGGAAGGGTTCAATGTTTTGACATGATGGAGAGGAATCTTGAATGGGACTCTTTGGTGTGGGTTCGTCTAGGAATGGAGCATATGGTGGCATTGGATCTAGGATAGGTGAGTTGTAAAAGGGATTAACATTGAAATATATTGTGGATAGCCCTTGGGAGGTCTCATCACTGGATATATCATTTGATAGGAATGGAAAAGCTTTCTCTTGTGACTCTTTAGGGGATGAAGGACTAGTGGGAAACATAGAGGCTTCTTGTGGGACAACTTCTTCATAGGAGATAGATGTTTCAACAATGCTATTGTTTTGGAATGGGCCCTTTCTAGACATGGGTAGATAATTTTCATCTTTCTTAACAATAGAATGATGTCTATGAACCAGATTTTTAATTAAACTCTTGAAAGGTTTAGATTGGTCTCACAAAGATGACATATTTTCAATTTTGTATATTTGGGAAATCATCGATGGTGGATTTGAGGAAATAAGAGAACATTCATTGACTTGTGATGTGATCTAAGACATATAGTCAATAGGGTAGGGATATATGTTCTCTATAGTGTAAGAATTTGGTTGAATTTGACTTTGAAGATCCTCTAGCTGATTTTCCAAGTCGTGCACTTGTTGCATGAGGATATTAGTTTGCCATTTTTTGTGTCTTTCTGAATAGTTAAGAGGGTTGTTGTCATCATAGTAGTTGAGTTATTGTTCTTCTTCATATGGGGGAAATGTGTTATCATATTTCTCTTTTTCCCATGAGGTAAATTGGTTGATATAGGACGCATCTGGTTGTGTGCCTTGAGTAGGAACATAGGACCTTGTCTTTGGGACTTGATATTGATTTCCCAACACATGATTACGGTATGGGGGCATGTAAGTGGCCCAAGGTTGATTTTTTGTGTTTGCTATTGGGGTTTGGGTTTTTGTTGCTGCTTCTGGGGTTGTGTTCACTATTTCTGTTGGGGTTGAGGTTGTTGCTGGATGAGAAAAGGCGTAACCTTGGGTGGGCATTGACTTAAAGTCAGACCTACAGAGATGGATCCCTTTGGGAATGATGTGTTGACCCCATGGCTAGTAGGGATTGACTATAGTAGTGGCATGGTTGCAAAAAGGTTGCTTCTTATTTGTGGGATTGAGGTCATAGAATGAGAGCTTGATTGGCCAGGCCATAAGGCTGAGGGTTGAGACATACTAGTGACCATGGGTGCACTTAGTTGGGAGCATGTCATGCTTTGCGTGGAATATGTGCTTGCTTGGTTCATGGAGTTGGTTTGATTGGACATAGTCTATGCTAATGTTGTTGTTGTCAAGGATGAGAATATTTGAGATACCACAGGTTCTATTTGAGAGGGTCAAGTAGTGTTTTGACCCGCGAGAGGGTTTTCAGACCATATGGTTGACACATTGAATTCAACAGGGAGTTTGACTCCCTTTTTCATAAACATGGCTAAGAAACGTTTGAGGTTCCTCTCTACAACAACTTCAACCACTTGTGAGGAATCGACATCTTTCTTTCTATCTTTGAGCTCCTCTTTTGTGACATTTTGAAAGAAAGCTGACCCACGGGGATTCTCAATGAATAGAGCAGGACTGGTATTTGTGAAAGGATCGTGCTCTCGCTCTATTTCCCAAGTGGGGAATATGTTGATATATGACTCATCAGGTTGAGTTTTAGCTTTCAACCTTGTGTAAGGCCCCCCATAAGGTGTTTGAGACATAGTGTGGTCTAGATTTTGTGACTAAAACAAGTGATATAAAGCAAACAGAAAAGGATAAAATTTCTAGGAGAATCTAAATTATATTTGGACAAGGGTATTTCTAAGGACAAATATTGATTTATCTTGATCTCAAAGTTCTGATGATGTAAGAATAAGATTTTTCAACCTTTTCCTGGGACAAAGTCACTGATAGAGATAATGATGATGTTGAGATAATTAGATCAAGATATTTTGATTTTGAACTTTTAAACTAACAATTCTTGGACAATAATCGTGCTTTCAAAGAGTGGATGATCTTTAATATTTAGAGATTCACACAATGTTCTTCGCATTTTTATAGGATAGACACTGGTCTTGGACACAAAATGGAGAGTATTTTCACAGTTTTAGGTCAAAACAGGTGTAAAAAAGTCTCTGGTCAATTGCAGCAAAACTCCACCGATTGTGGTAAAGTGACTAGTCGATTGCGGTAATCTATCACCAATTGTAGTAATAAATAGGTCAATTAAAACAATAAAAAAGATGATTATGGAAAACTTCTGTTAATTGCATAAAAATGCAGGCAATTGCGGTAAAGCAGAAACAGTCTGAAAAAGACTCAAAAGATAGGTCTCACTCTCTGACAATTTTTTATTTTCTAGAACAAGGCTTTTTATTTGCAAGATAGTTTGATGTTGACAACCATAGACTTTAACATGTTTGACTCATTTTGACATTTTTGATGTTTGTTTTACATTTTGGAAAATGATCAAAGAAAAAGCACAATAGACAATGTGGTTTGAAGAATGAAGACTGGCATGTGTATGTTCTACAACTTTTTCAATTTGCAATGTCATCACGGGGTCTCAAAAATGAACAGTTAGATTAATCTAGGTCAATGGATTCAAAATACAATATTATAGGCCCAATGCTTGAATTTTCATTAGCTCACACAGTAATTGTCACACTACTAGGACATGAAGGTCCACGATGTAGGTGCCCATGTTTTTTTCGTTGCCAGATATTATTTACATATAGTAAAGATCTCTTTAACTAAACAAATATCTTGGAACACATATTTTGGGAATCTTGGGGGGAAATTTTATAACCCCTTGCACTATAATAAGGTATCTGTTTGGAGGTAGATTGGGTTGGCCTCTATTTAATAGGTTCTAGTAGGGTCTGTGGCATCTATCCAATCAGTTTGTATGTGTGTGACTCACTTAAGAGCCTAGTTGACCACATTGGCTCCTTAGGGATATTCCCCCGATCCAGACTATCATCAACATACCTCACCCAAGCTTGGCTAGATATAAAATAGAACTTTGGTTTGCGTCTTGTTTATATACCAATCAAAAGGATTACTGGTTTAAGGTTGTTCTCTGAGGAAGAAGTGCATTCCCCAGACATTCCTATCTAAAAAGTATAAAGTTTTTAAATCTAATAGATAGTGTGCAAGTGCACAAAGGACGCAAGACACAAGGTTAATCGCTTAAACCCCAAATTTGAAATGTGAACTAAGCTAATCACCCATACAAGAAAAATGTTCACTTTTAGAGCCCAAAAGTAGGTGATGATTATTTGTTAGATTTTAGAGCACCAAGATTGAAATGTTGTTTTCCTTTTTTCAATTCTTAACCTCCACATCAATTTTAAGAACCAAATTCGAAAATGTGATGTTCAAGATGTTTGGCATATACACTGTTTATTTTAAGCAACAAAATTTACAAATGAGTGATTTTTATATTACTTTGTTAGATCTGTTTCCATGCCACAAGCTGAAATGGCAAGTTAGTACCAAAAAGCGTCTAATAAATAATTGAAGAATAACTAGCAACTCTCGGATTGTCAAGAGCACTAAGGCTAATTGTGACTTTGTACTTAGCTGCAAATCGCTTGATAGAATCTAGATATTTGTTGTAACCCTCGGTTTGATTTTCCTTTGCTATGGATAAGATGGATCTTTGTTGCATGTGATAATTGATGGTCCTTATTATGGTAGCTCTCAATAATCTAGTACCTGTGGTGCCTTTGATTATCCTCTTGGCCATTAGTCATTTGCTCAATCCCGCACAAAAATCAAGAAAGAACACACAAAAATAAAACTTTTCAAAGATCTTTCTTTTTTTGAAAATATTTGTCACAAAAATTTAAAAAATAGATAATAAGGTCCATGTATAACTTCAAGACCTTTCCAAAAATGTAACTTTTTTGATAAGAAATGTTGATTTGTGTCCAGGATTAATTTTCTATGAAATATCATAAAATAGTTATAAAACATCATACAAAATTCATAAAAATCTAAATTTTGGACTGTATCTTTCTTACGTAAGAATATACCTGCAAAAAAAAATTAAGATCATAATTCCTTAATTTGTGTCCTAGGGACCTATTTTATCAGAAAAAATCAGTTTTGAAAGATCTGTTATTTTTGCAAAATAATTTCATAGAAATTAAAATCACAGAGAATAAACCCCCTCTATAATTTCAATACCTTTCTAAAAATTTAATTTTCTTGAAAAAAAACTCTAATTTGTGCCCATAAATGATTTTTTATGAAATATCATAGAAAATTTATTAAAAAAATTAGAAAAATCTGAATTTTTGTTTGGGGCCTCCTTAGATCAGTGTCAACCTGAAAAAAAAATTTCATAAAATATTCCATGCGGTTTGAAAGATATGTCCAAATTTCACGCGGGCTGTAAGTTCACGTCGGGTTCACCAAAATGTATGCATGTTCGGATTCGTGGTTCCTTCACTTTCCAACGATGAGGGTTAGTAGCACCGGTTTGCAATGGGGAAATCAATACAAAAACTACTCATAATGAATACTTAAACACATCAATAAAATATACAAGCAAAGAAAGAAAAAAAAATGAATGCAAACTCGTTTTGCTTTAAGCTTCTATTGTCTCTCTCTACTCCTTCTGAAACATTGTTTTTGATGCTAAGTATTGGTGTGGGCAGCATCTATGACTTGAGAAGTGTCAAGAATTTGATAATTCTATGACCAATTTGAAAGAGTAATGGTGCACGTAAGCTTGAAATCCCGCATCCTTGATCACAAGAAGACTTGATCCTTCAACTAATTAGACAGAGTAATGGCGCATGTAAGCTCAAAATCTTGGATCCTCCAAATGGTTATGAAGGGTTTGTTATATAGGAATTGAGAATGAGATGAATGGTTGAGATTAGTCCCAGAGATAGGAAGATGAAAGATTGAGAACAAAGGGAGCTGGAGAAGCCATCAGTAATTTCCACCTCTTCAACTAGGAGAGAGGAGATAGAGTTTGGTTAACTGAAGAGCTAATTTTAAGTTACCTTTTAGAACTGAAGAGATAGGTGGAGTTACCCATGTGAACTAGAGAGATGGATGGACTAACCCATGTGATCTGATTAAGGATTATCTCCTTGAGCATAATTGATTATTTAATTCATTTATGTAATTAAAGTTTTCAACATGTGAGATAATTGAATTCTTTTTGATTTAGAATTGCTTTATTGAATGGAATTCAATTAATTTAATCAAAATTAATTTTATTGGAAGAATTTAATTAGTAAGTTTAAATATTTCAATTTAAACTATAGGAAATTGAATTTAATTAATTAATTAATGGTAATTAATAAATTAAGGTTAATTGATTAAATAAAATTAATTATTTAATTAATTTTGGGAATTTGATTAGATGATTTGGGGAATGAATTTAGAAGAAAATAGATGATTAATTAATGGTTAAAAAACCATTAATTAATAGATGAAATGAATTTAGAAGAAAAAATATAATTAATTAACGATTCAAAAACCATTAATTAATAGATAAAATTAGTATTTTTAATGTCAAGTCTCAAGTTTGTCCATTTTAGGGTGTCTACATTAACATATTTTGTTAACAACATATTTACATGTTCAGATTCATTATATCATCAAATATAAAGCATTTTCATTTTGTACTGTGTTTGACAATAGTCATTTTGCAATTTGATTTGAGATGTCTACATTAGTATGTTTCTTTTTATTGCAATTATAATTAGTAGGAATGAATAAAATAATCAACTAAAAAAAATGATATGTTGGAATGACAGCTCAATATTTATCGATATAGCATTGATGGCTTCGATCAATGTGCCTATGTGTCAATATGGTGTTGGATCTTGTTTTTTGAAGACGTCACACACAACAAGTAATCCTCGGCATCAATTTTAGGGTTGCCCAAATAGGGAAAAGGTTTGGATATGGAATTATATTTTATGTTTAAAAGTAATGTGACAAGTAATCATTTTAGGAAGAACTGATGTAGATCTGGTATTGCAGGGAAATAGTGGATCTCAATACTTTTGGTGGGTTGATGAAACCACATTTACATCTACCCCATCTACATCTATACCTGATGTAGGAAATGAGTGCAAATTTTGAAAGGCTCGAGAGGCAGCTAGTGCCGTCGAGATTGCTTCAATGGCGAAAGAAGAAATCATGATTCTGTGATGCCTTCTTTGTGTAGATTGTGCACTACTTTGTTGGGACCATATGCATAAATGTGATAAACATAGGGCTATTGTAGATACTAAAACTTTTTTAGAATTTCATGTAGATATGTCAGACATATTTTGATAAACTCATGAGTTTTGATGTTAAATCATTAAATTAGATATTGAAAATTTCCTACATATTAATGTACGATCCATTGTACTTTTAACAATGTTTTTTATGTAAATAAAGGGCGATAAAGTATAATTTGATGGAAGAAGAAGATACCAATGAAGAGGAAGAAGTGGAAGATGATGTAGATGATGATCATGATCGAGAGTTAGTCGAAGAAGAATATGAAGAAGAATATGATGATGATGTTGCTACTGATCATGGTGATGATGAGGAGGATGATGACGACGACGATGATGATGATGTTGATGATGACGAGGAAAACATTGTGGTGGTGATGATATCATTGATGACGATGATCTTGATGATGAGATGGATGAAGAAGAATATCAATGACATGAATGAAATATACAATTATGCCAGATGTTTGGCATGTTTTAACAATTGTTTTGGGTTGAAATCTGCACTTTTTCCACTAATATGCTTAGGGTTTCATATTAATGGAATTTTTGGTTTTAACATGAATATCTAAGAACCCTTATTCACCTTGTTTTATATTTCTTACTTATATCTTTGATCTAGAATCATGCATTGTTTATGAGCTCATTGCTTAATACTTGCATTGTTTACATCTTTGCATTTGGAATGCTTGATGACCCGCGAGCTTTGAGAGCTAGGCCATCATTTCTATTACCTTCAAGGCATTGTGTGAAGTGTTTGATATCTCTTTATTTGTTTTTTTGTTGATATTCACTATGTGGTACTCGCCATTTTTCTTTTAGAAGTGTATGGCTTGACTATACACATGCATAATTGTAGATGAGGATCAGTAGTAATAAGATTCCATTCATTGCTTAGATCTTTTTGATCTAACCCCCATCTCTCTTTTCTTTGCCAGTTTTGGATCACACAGGAGCACATTGGATTCATACCCGGGTCAAAAGTTCATCACTTCAGGCAATGTTTGGTACCCTTATTATTTATGTTCATCATCTTATGTATGCATGTACTCTTGCATATTATTCTGAAAGTTGGTGATGTTCACAGCCTGTGTGAGCCCAGATGATTTTATCTTTCAGATTATTTCCTTGTATAGTATATACAAGTTATTTGGCATATATATATACATGTAATCTTTAGGTGTAGAAATTTATTTTCCTTTACACATGTATATTTTCATGAAATGAACACAAATTAAACAAGATCATCTAATTATAATGAAAACTATGGTACTGTAGTCACTCATCTAGTAATTAGGTTACCAAATTGGAATGGACATTAAAAATATGGTAACAAGAACCATTATTAAGGATTGAACACAAGTCCAAAAGTCCCCAAACCTATTGTTCTATGTGTCCCTATTGCCTTTGTAATTTTGGTTCAACCCCTATAGGATGCCCAAGCCTAGAGGCCAAGGAAAGTACCCAAGAGAACTCGAAAGAAAGATTAATGAAACCATTGTCCTTATGTGGGTAAACCCATATAAGTTTTCTTCCTTTGCATCACAACTCCTACTTGAGGAACCAAAATCATGGATTTATGTTTAAGACTTCTTATTAGCTTGGTCTTTTTGAATCTTAGGATGACGTCTCAATTGGGAAAGGAAAATTGAAACCTTTCATAGACCAATCACAACCAAGGCATGTGGGTTTTCTTTTTTTGTACAGTTATACTCATAAAATGTACAGGTATAAAATTTCATGCCTTGAAATTTTATAACATAGTTCCTTAGCATAGTTTACTATGCTAAGGAACTATGTTCAATGTTAAATGTGATATCAAGCAACAATGGTTCACATCTCGAACCTCACAAGATCTTCAAGATGGAATTCTATCAAAATAGAATGACAGTCATGATTCAATGCATCTACAATCTCAACAACATGGAAACATTGATACAATAATAGCAAATACATTACAAATGCCAATCTCATGGTATCAATGAAATAAATAGTGTATAAAACAATATATGGTACACAACAACAACAAACATGCAATAAAAACAATAACATCATATATTTATATGTGTGTGTGTGTACTTATATATATATATATATATATAAACAAAGCTCATAACAGGGTCACGTGGTGCTCAAACAGTGAGCTCATAAATAATGCATGATACCCTAGCTTGCAGCCTGCGAGCCATCAAGATATTTCCTCATGAAATGATCATAAATAGGGAGTACCATAGTGAATATCAACAGAAAAACAAATAAAGAGACATCAAACACTTCACACAATGTCGTGAAGGTAATAGAAACGATGCCCTAACTCTCAAAGCTCACGGGTCATCAAGCATTCAAAATTCAAAGATGTAAACAATGCCAGTATTAAACAGTGAGCTTGTGCTATTAAATCAACAAATGCCATCAAAATGAAATTGATTTAATAAAAAGACAAAGCTTTAATTCCTACCTCAAGTCATGGATGCCATATGAAGATCAAATGCTAAGGAACTATGTTATTAAATTTCAGACATGAAATTTTATAACTGTACATATATAAAATTTCAAGGCATGAAATTTGACCTCTGATTTGACCTTGATAATGTTCCCTCCATTGCTTATGCTTGATCATGACTTTTAGAAGTGTATGGCTTGACTATGCACATGCATAATTGTAGATGAAGATTAGTAATAGGGTGCCAGACATTACTTAGATTCTTTGGATCTAACCCCATTGTTTCCTTCCTTCGAGGTTATGGATCATACAGGAGCATACTGGATTTAACCCCGGGTCAACACTTCATTACTTCAGGAAATTTATGGTACCTTCATTATTTATGTTCATCCACTTATGTATGTTTGCATTCATTCATATTATTCTGAAAATTGGCTATACTCATATTCTTCTTGTGTCTGAGTCTTCCAACTATGATCAATTTAATGTTGTAAATCTTGACATAGAATTCGATATCAACTTGTTGATATGATTACAATGTGGGGGAGCCAAAGAAAATATATGTACAGTTATAAAACCTAAAGTTAAATTTATAAAGAAACATATCATTTATAAGACCTTAACATATCATTTTTTGTTTGATATTTTTTGTCACAACTAAAGAGTACATATATGTGCAGATATAAACATTAAGCACAACATGTCAATTTTTTTTTGTAGATATACACATTAAGGATCATGTTAGATAATACAAGGGAATTTGTTCAAAATAGGGAGACAATCGCTAGATTGTTGTCTAACTTTAGAAGAGAAGGAGATCATATCTCAGAGGAACATGGGGGTGTGAATATAGAGGAACATGGAGGTGTGAGTATTGAAGCTGAAGATCATGATCCCATGGAATATGACAATCATGTGCCAGAAAACACATTTGAAGATGATGGTATGAATGCATTAATCATTGACACATTTGGTACTGGCGGTACTAGTGCTACTGATGATGATTATGATGAGGATGAAATTGACATCGTCAATGATATACCTCTACTTGAGAAGGAGAACACAACCCTTTACAAAGGCTCCCAATCTACTCTGACATTTAGATATTCCTAAAAAATCTCAGTGGCCACACTTACATTATTAACCAATATTATATGTCATTAACTAGCTACTATTTATACACTAATAATCGATATCCCTTCCATGCTGGCATGTCAAATAGATCAATAATAAACCAAAGTTGCACTTGACTAATGGAAAAGATCCCTCCTAGAGTTGATACTTGACAGTATATTTTACTTAATAGGTAATATCCCAACATTAGTTTAACTTACTATGTAATATCACTGTTTTTGTATTATCACCGCCACATAACACAGTCACCTTATAATTATTGCTGATGTATATTCCATCATTGTTTAAGAAAGGAGATTACTATTAGAGGTTCATTGTTATGGAGATGATTGTTGTCTTCTTTGAATTATTTGTCTTGCACTTATCATTGTTGTTGCTTAATAAGTCATTTATGTTGTTGTGTATAACAACACACTAACAAAGAAAAAATATCAAATCTATTTGTTTGTAAGAGAACTCAAGCTATAACATCCTTATCATCTACATAGGAAGAAATAATTCACACAAAAATCTAAAATAAAATGATATTAATTCAACTAGGTTCTTTTAATTCTTCCCAAAAATATGATGATAGTATTCCCTTGCAATTATTATTTTCACTCTTCCTTGCATCTCTTTTTTTTCAGACTAACATGACTTAGATTTTCGAAAAGAAAAAAATATTTGGTACTTTCTTGGAAGTCCTTAATGACATTTATTCCTTCCAAGATTTATTTCATAGTTAGCACCTGTAAATTGTCAGCTACTACTTACAGGTGAGCACCTGTAAATTGTCAGCTACTACTTGTAGGTGAGCACCTATAAATTGTCAGCTACAATTTATGGGTGCTAACTATGAAATAAACCCTCAAAGGAAAAAAAAAAATGTCATTAATGACTTCCAAGAAAGTGCCAAATATTTGTTTCTTTTCAAAAATCTAACTCATGTTTATAGTCTGAAGAACAAGAGATGCAAGGAAGACTGAAAATAATAATTGCAAGGGAATACTGCCATCATATATTTGGAAAGAATTAAAAGAACCTAGTTGAACGAATATCATTTTTATTTTAGATCTGTGTGAAAATTCTTTCTTCCTATGTAGATGGTAAGGATGCTATAGCTTGAGTTCACTTAAAAACATTTATAGATTTGATATTTTTTTGTTGTTAGTGTGCTGTTATACACAACAATAGAAATGACTTATTATGCAACAACGATGATAAGTGAAAGACAAATAATTCAAAGAAGACAATAATCATCTCCATAACAGCGAACCTCTAATAGTAATCTCCTTTCTTAAACAGTGATAAGTATAAGGTGACCATGTTATGTGGTGGAGATAATACCAAAACAACGATACTACACAATAAGTCAAACTAATGCAGGGATATTACCTATTAAGTAAAAATGACTATCAAGTACCAACTCTAGGAGGGATCATTGGCATTAGTCATGTCTTTGGGTTATTAGTGATCTATTTGACACACCACCATGGAAGGGATATCAATTATTAATGTAAACAGTAGCTAGTTAATAACTTATATAATATTGGTTAATAATGTAAGTGGCCACTAAGATTTTTTAGGAATATTCAGTGTGACCCTTTACTCACGGTCATAGAATTAGATAATATGTATCTCCTCTCATACAATTATAAATCTTGTAGGTTTGGGATCATGTATATTATCTTAATATGTTACAAGAATTGGTTCTCCGTCGTAGTTATGAACCATTGGGTAGGTAACCTTATGAGGAGGTCTACGTATAACTTATTTGTAGGTAGAAGCTAATTAGGATCTCATCCTTGTTCACCTAATTGGGTGGCAGCTAATGGAGACACTGTCTGGGGACTCTACCCTAGAAACCTGGGTTGCATAACCAATTCCACCAGCCTTTAAAAGACTAGTTTTAAAGTTAAACCTGAACTACGATGTCTTTGTGAGTTACATAGGCAAGACCATCTATGCTGGGCCCCCGAGGCATTAGGTCTTTCCCTTAGGTCTTGTAATTTTCAGTTCTTCCTTGATCTTGACTCCCCTTACCAATATTTTACATAGTTTGCATCTTTTTACGAAACTAGTTTTACATACCTTATGATTGATTTAGTTAAGTTATCGATGTATGCAAATCATTTGTAAGAAATAAAATATTACAATGTATTTAAATTGAGAAGCCATTAGTAAACTCCATCTCTTCAACTAGGAGAGAGGAGATAGAGTTTGGTTAACTGAAGAGCTAATTTTGAGTTACCTTTTAGAACTGAAGAGGTGGGTGGAGTTACACATGTGAACTGGAGATATGGGTGGAGTAACACATGTGATCTGATTAAGGATTATCTCTTTGAGCATAATTGATTATTTAATTCATTTATGTAATTAAAGTTTTCAACATGTGAGATAATTGAATTCTTGTTTATTTAGAATTGCTTTATTGAATGAAATTAAATTAAGTTAATTGAAATTAATTTAATTGGAAGAATTTAATTAGTATGTTTAAATATTTCAATTTAAACTATAGGAAATTAAATTTAATTAATTAATTAATGGTAATTAATTAATTAATGGTAATTAATCAATTAAGGTTAATCAATTAAATAAAATTAATTATTTAATTAATTTTGGGAATTTGATTAGATGATTTGGGGAATGAATTTAGAAGAAAATAGATGATTAATTATTGATTAAAAAACCATTAATTAATAGATGAAATGAAATTAGAAGAAAAATGATAATGAATTAATGATTAAATAACCATTAATTAATAGATGAAAATTAGTGTTTTTAATATCAAGTCGAAAGTCTGTCCATTTTAGGGTGTCTACAGTAACATATTTTGTTAACAACATATTTACATGTTGTTCAGATTCATTATATCATCAAATACAAATCATTTTAATTTTGTACTGTGTTTGACAATAGTCATTTTGCAATTTGATTTGAGATGTTGTCTACATTAGTATGTTTCTTTTTATTGCAATTATAATTAGTATTAATGAACAAAATAATAAACTAAACAAAATGATATGTTGGAATGAGAGTTCAATATTTATCGATATAGTGTCGATGGATTCGATCAATGTGCCTATGTGTCAAAGTGGTGTTGACCCTTGTATTTTGAAGACGTCATGCACAATAGGTAATCCTGGGCATCAATTTTGGGGTTTCCTAAATAGGAAAAAGGTCTAGATATGGAATTTTATTTTATGTTTAAAAGTAATGTGACAAGTAATCATTTTAGGAAGAACTGATGTAGATTTGGTATTGCAGGGAAATAGTGGATGTCAATACTTTTGGTGGGTTGATGAAACCACATTTAAATCTACCCCATTTACATCTATACCTGATTTAGGAAATGAGTGCAACTTGTGAAAGGCTCAAGAGGTAGCTAGTGCCGCCGAGATTGCTTCAATGGTGAAAGCAAAAATCATGTTTCTGCGATGCCTTCTTTGTGTAGATTGTGCACTACTTTGTTGGGACCATATGCATAAATGTGATTAACATAGGGATATTGTAGATACTAAAACTTTTTTAGAATTTCATGTAGATACGTTGGACATATTTTGATAAACTCAAGAGTTTTGATGTTAAATCATTGCATTAGAGATTGAAATCATCTACATATTAATTTCATTTTAATGTAAGATCCATTGTAATTTTAAGAAGGTTTTTTATTTAAGAGGAAGGCCGATAAATTATAATGTGATGGAAGAAGAAGATACCGAGGAAGAGGAATAAGTGGAAGATGATGTAGATGATGATCATGATCGAGAGTTAGTCAAAGAAGAATATGAAGAAGAAGATGACAATGATGCTGCTACTGATCATGGTACTGATGAGGAGGATGATGACGATGAAGATGATGATGTTGATGATGATGATGACGATGATAGTGGTGGTGATGATGTCATTGATGATGATGATCTTGATGATGAGATGGATGAAGAAGAATACCAATGACATGAATGAAATGTACAATTATGCCAGATGTTTGGCATGTTTTAACAATTGTTTGGGCTTGAAATATGCACTTTTTCCACTAATATGCTTAGGGTTTCATATTAATGGTATTTTTTGTTTTAGCATGAATATCTAACTATTCTTATTCACCTTGTGTTATATTTCCTACTTATATCTTTGATTTGGAATCATGCATTGTTTATGATCTCACTAATTAAAAATGGCATTGTTTACATCTTTGCATTTGGAAGGCTTGATGACCCGCGAGTTTTGAGAGCTAGGGAATCATTTCTATTACCTTCAAGGCATTATGTGAAGTGTTTTATATCTCTTTATTTATTTTACTATTGATATTCACTATGTGGTACTCCCCATTTTTCTTTCAGAAGTGTATGGATTGACTATGGACATTCATAATTGTAGATGAGGATCAGTAGTAATAAGATTTCATTCATTGCTTAGATCTTTTTGATCTAACCCCCATCTATCTTTTCTTTGCAAGTTCTAGATCATACAAGAGCACACTAGATTCAAACCCAGGTCAAAAATTCATTACTTTAGGCAATGTCTGGTACCCTTATTATTTATGTTCATCCTCTTATGTATGCTTGTACTCATGCATATTATTCTCAAAGTTAGCGATGCTCACGGCTTGTGTGAGCCCAGATGATTTTATCTTTCAACTTATTTCCTTGTATAGTATATACAAGTTAGTTGGAATATATATACATGTAGTCTTTAGATGTAGAAATTTCTTTTCTTTTACACACGTATATTTTCATGAAATGAACACAAATTAAACAAGATCAGCTAATTATAATGCAAACTATGGTATTGTAGTCACTCATCTAGTAATTAGGTTACCAAATTGGAATGGGCATAAAAAATATGGTAAAAAGAACCATTACTAGGGATTGAACATAATTCTAAAAGTCCCCAAAGATATTATTCTATGTGTCCTTATTTCCTTCGTAATTTTGGTTCAACCCTACAAGATGCCCAAGCCTAGAGGCTAAGAAAAGTACCCAAGAGCACTTGAAAGAAAGATTAATGAAACCATTGTCCTTATATGGGTAAACCCATATAAGTGTTATTCCTTTGCATCACAACTCCTACTTGAGGAACCACAATCATGAATTTATGTTCAAGACATATTATTACCTTGTTCTTTTTGAATCTTAGGATGACATCTCAATTGGGAAAGGCAAACCAAAACCTTTCATAGACCAATCACAACCAAGGCATGTGGGTGTTCTTCTATTGTACAGTTATACTCATAAAATATATGTATAATTATAAAATTTCATGCCTTGAAATTTTATAACATAGTTCCTTAGCATAGTTTACTATGCTAACGAACTATGTTCAATGTTGAATGTGTTATCAAGAAACAATGGTTCATATCTCAAACCTCACAAGATCTTCAAGCTAGCATGCTATCAAAATAGAATGGCAGTGGTGATTCAATGCATCTACAACCTCAACAACATTGCAAAATTGATCCAATAACAACAAATACATTACAAATGCCAATGTCATGGCATCAATAAAATTAATAGTGTATAAAACAATATATGGTGCACAATAGCAGCAAGCATGCAATGACAACAATAACATCATATATATATATATATATATATAGTGTGTGTGTGTGTGTGTGTGTGTGTACTCATATATGTATATGTATATAACAAACATAGCTCATAACAGGGTCACGTGGTGCTCAAACAATGAGCTTATAAACAATGTATGATGCCCTAGCTTGTAGCCTGCGAGCCATCAAGACATTTTCTCATTAAATGATCATAAACGGGGAGTACCATAGTAAATATCAACAAAAAAACAAATAAAGATATATCAAACACTTCACACAATTCCTTGAAGGTAATATCAATGATGCCCTAGCTCTCAAAGCTCGTGGGTCATCAAGCATTCCAAATGCAATGTAAACAACAAGAGTATTACACAGTGAGCTTGTGCCATTAAATCAACAAATGCCATGAAAATGAAATTGAGTTAATGAGAAGACAAAGCTTGAATGCCTACCTCAAGTCATTGATGGCATATGAAGATCAAATGCTAAGGAACTGTGTTATAAAATTTTATGGCATGAAATTTTATAAATGTACATATATAAAATTTGAAGGCATGAAATTTTACCTCTAATTTAACCTTGATAATGTCCCCTCCATTTCTTATGCTTGATCATGACTTTTAGAAGTGTATGGATTGACTATGCACATGCATAATTGTAGATGAGGATAAGTAATAGGGTGCTAGGCATTGCTTAGATCCTTTGGATCTAACCCCATATTTTCCTTCCTTGGAGGTTTAGGATCATACAGGAGCATACTAGATTTAACCCCGAGTCAATACTTCATTACTTCAGGAAATGTATGGTACCTTCATTATTTATGTTCATCCACTTATGTATGTTTGTATTAATTCATAATCTTCTGAAAATTGGCTATACTCATATTCTTCTTGTGTCTGAGTCTTCCAACTATGATCAATTTAATGTTGTAAATCTTGACATAAAGTTCAATATCAACCTATCAATATGATTACAATGTGGGGGAGTCGAAGAAAATACATGTATAGTTATAAAACCTAAAGTTAAATTTACAAAGTAACATATCATTTATAAAACCTACCGTAACATGTCATTTTTTGTTTGACATTTTTTGTCACAACTAAAGAGTACAGATATGTGTAGATATAAACATTGCATACAACATGTCCAATTTCTTTTTGCAGATATACACATTAAGGATCATGTCAGATAATACAAGGGAATTTGTTCAAAATAGGGAGACAATCGCTAGATTGTTGTCTAACTTTTAAGGGAAGGCGATCACATCTCAGAGGAACATGGGGGTGTGAATATAGAGGAATATGGAGGTGTGAGTATTGAAGATGAAGATCATGATCCCATGGAAGATGACAATCATGCACCAAAAAACACATTTGAAGATGATGGTATGAATGCATTGATCGTTGACACATTTGTTACTGGCGCTACTGGTGTTGCTGCTGATGATGATGATGATTATGATGAGGATGACATTGATGTCGTGCATGATATACCTCTACTTGAGAAGGCAAACACATCCCTTTATAAAGGCTCCCAATCTACTCTGACATTTAGATATTCCTAAAAAGTCTCAATGGCCACACTTACATTATTAACCAATATTATATGTCATTAAGTAGCTACTGTTATACACTAATAATCGATATCCCTTCCATGTTTCCATGTCAAATAGATCACTAATAAACCAAAGTCGCACTTGAATAATGCCAATGATCCCTCCTAGAGTTAATCTTGATAATATTTTTTACTTAATAGGGAATATCCCTGCATTAGTTTAACTTACTGTGTAATATCATTGTTTTGGTATTATCACCACCACATAACAGAGTCACTTTATAATTATCACTATTGTATATTCCATCAATGTTTAAGAAAGGAGATTACTATTAGATTTTAATTGTTATGGAGATGATTGTTGTCTTATTTAAATTATTTGTCTTTCACTTATCATCAATGTTGCTTAATAAGTCATTTCTATTCTTATGTATAACAGCACACTAACAACAAAAAAATATCAAATATATTTGTTTGTAAGCGAACTCAAGCTATAAAATCCTTATCATCTACATAGGAAGAAAGAATTCACACACAAATCTAAAATAAAATTATATTAATTCAATTAGGTTCTTTTAATTCTTCCCAAAAATATGATGACAGTATTCTCTTGCAATTATTATTTTTAGACTTCCTTGCATCTCTTGTTCTTCAGACTAACATGACTTATATTTTTGAAAAGAAAAAAATATTTTTTACTTTCTTGGAATTCCTTAACGACATTTATTTCTTCCAGGGTTTAGTTCATAGTTAGCACCTATAAATTCTCAGCTACTACTTATAGGTGAGCACCTATAAATTGTCAGCTATTACTTATAGGTGAGCACCTGTAAATTGTCAGCTACAATATACAGGTGCTAACTATGAAATAAACCCTAGAAGGAAAAAATGTCGTTAATGACTTCCATGAAAGTACCAAATATTTGTTTCTTTTCAAAAATCTAAGTCATGTTTATAGTCTGAAGAACAAGAGATGCGGGGAAGACTGAAAAATATAATTGCAAGGGAATACTACAATCATATTTTTGGAAAGAATTAAAAGAACATAGTTGAATTAATATCATTTTATTTTAGATTTGTGTGTGAATTCTTTCTTCCTATGTAGATGATAACGATGTTATAGCTTGAGTTCACTTACAAACAAATAAATTTGATATATTTTTGTTGTTAGTGTGCAGTTATACACAGCAACAGAAATGGCTTATTACGCAACAATGATGATAAGTGCAAGAAAAATAATTCAAAGAGGACAATAATAATCTCCATAATAGTGAACCTCTAACTGTAATTTCCTTTCTTAAATAGTGATAATTATAAGGTGACTGTGTTATGTGGCAGTGACTAATGTGGGGATATTACCTATTAAGTAAAAAATAATGTCAAGTATCAACCCTAGGAGGGATCGTTGGAATTATTCAAGTGTGACTTTGGGTTATTAGTTATCTATTTGACACACAAACATGGAAGGGATATCGATTATTAGTGTAAACAGTATCTAGTTAAAAACTTATATAATATTGGTTAATAATGTAAGTGTGGCTACTGAGATTTTTTAGGAATAATCACTGTGGCCCTTTACTTAGGATCATTGAATTAGATAATATGTATCTCCTCTTATACAATTATAAATCTTGTAGGTTTGGGATCATGTACATATTATCTTAATATCTTACAAGAATTGGTTCTTCATTGTAGTTATGAACCGTTGGGTAGGTAAACTTATGAGGAGGTCTACGTATAACTTATTTTTAGGTAGAATCTAATTAGGATCTCATCCTTGTTCACCTAATTCATGGGTGACAGCCAATGGAGACACTGTCTAGGGACTCTACCCTAGAAAGGGTTGCGTAACCAATTCTAGCATCCTTTAAAAGACTGGTTTTAAAGTTAAACCTGAACTGCGATGTATTTGCAAGTTACATAGGCAAGTCCATCTATGATGAGCCCCGAGGCATTAGGTCTGGCTCTTAGGTCTTTTACTTTTGAGTTTTCCTTGATCTTTCCACCCCTTACCAATATTTTAAATAGTTTGCATCTCTTTAAAAAACTATTTTTATATACCTTATGATTGATTTGGTTAAGTTATTGATGTATTCAAATCACTTGTAAGTAATAAGATATTACACTATATTTAAATGAGTTTTGATGTTTTAGAAATGAAATTTTCTATCTTTTAGATAGTGTTTCTTTGTAAAGAGTTTCAGAACTCTTCAAAATCTTTTTTAACTTTAATAATAAAAATGTATTTATACTAGACTATAAAAGTAGAGTGTTGTCACATGATTACTAATAGTTAAAATAGCTACTGAAATATTTCTTGTGGTTTTTGAAGCCAGTTCAACCTAAACAAACTTTCAGGCAAAATCCCATCCCATATATAGTTTTTACACACAACAAATTGTATTTTCATTTGAATAGGAATATATGTTATCCTACAATATCAATGTTTTTTCAATGATAGGAATGCAAAACATGCTTTAAACATTTCTATGGAAGCATCAATGTTCTTGGGTGCCTGTGCACCATAACTTTCACTTATGTATCATCGTGTCAAGGATATTTGCTTGTCCTTAATAAAACTTGTTGGCCTCTTCCTCATGATGACTTCATCATCATTACAAAAACTTATCTAGTTAATAAAATTTATATCCTTATGCATTATGCTGCTGTGATTTTGCCTCTTTTTTTGGACACTACTAATCATTGGTTTCTCTTTTTCCCTTTGGAATGCTTTTCAGGTAGAAATGGTAGGATACTATCTATCTTTCTTGAAGATTCTTCATCAAAAGGGGATCAATTTCCTCTATCTTTAATCGAATAAGGGGTGCAGAAGATTAATCTGCATAAATTAGGTATAGAAATTGAGTGTTATACCTAAACAATGCAGAGAAACTTTTGCACCCTCAATTCCAATGAACAAACATAAACACGACAGCTGAGAAACATAAATGTAGATATCACAATAGCTGAGAAACATAAATGTACATATTATGGTCAAAATTGTTTGGAGACACAACATAATTGAATGGTATACCCAGACGATGCAACACAACCACTACTCCTCCAGTTCCAAGTTGACACTGCGGGATCCAAGAATATATTTAGAGACAGAAGGAGGGCCGTAACGACCAAAATAATACAGGGTCCCTATATTATTCTAGCCATTATGTCCCTCCTCCTCCACTCTCTAAATTTATTCCTTATCTATGGTTTTTGGATCTTGTAGTGTCAACTTGGAATAGGAGGAGTAGTGGTTGCGTTGTATCGTCTCGGTATACCACTCAAATATGTTGTGCCTCCAAATATTTTTGACCATGATGCCTATATTTATGTTTCTCAATTGTTGTCCCAAGACCCATTATGACCCTTTACAATCCCTAAGAATACATATTATAGGTCTTAAAGTGTCGTAAAGTGTCATAAGAGGCTCCTAGGAGGGGCCATATGAGCTTCCACCTTCACATGATTGGCCCTGTTAAGTAGAGTATGTTAAACTATTCTCGAAACAAAGAGAAGCTCTCTCTATATATATATATATATATATACCACATTGTCACAATTGCGATGGTTTCCAAAGAATGACTGATGCCAAAACACTACACGCAACATCTAGATGTTAGAAATTGTCGACAGCTCGACGTCACATGTACAACATATCCATCACATACCCATCATAATTGTAACACTCATATTGTGTAATGATGATAGGATGACCATTCTAGTTGTTATATAATGCGATGACCAAAGCACTAAATGCGACGTCCAGATGTCAAAATAATCTGACAGCTGGACGTCGCATGTAAAACATATCCATCGCATACCAATAATAATTGCAAAACTCATAAAGTGTAACGATTAAATGTTAACCATCATAGTTGGTGTATATTGTGATGGTCGATACCATCACAATAATGATAGAAATACTACCCATCAGTGATTCTGACACCAAAACTGCAACACTAGTCTGTGTCACTTGCCCGACAGTGTAGTGTCAGAATTGTGACGCATAGCCGTCGAAAAGAGGTCTCAGATGTACTAGTGCATAGTAGCATTCATCCTCTTCATATTTTCACCAATATTGAATGAAATAGTTGCATTAACCTTTTGGGTAGCCCTGACACCAGTATGCTCAAATTGTACTTGAGGCTGCTCTATGGCTTGTTCTTGAGGAGTTCTTTGTAGGCCCTTGGTGACTTGAGGAGTAGATGGTCTTGCACATGCAGCATCTTGTTTTCTAGTTGTTGTTGGTTGAGCTTAATCTAGAGCTCTCTTCTTACTTCTGGTTTTTTCTAGAATTGGAGTATCATCTCTACTCACTCCACATTACTCCTCGTCTTTCCAATTAAGAAAAATTGCATCAACTGGTGATTTATCCTGTTGTTGTGAACTTTCTTCTGCAATTGGCTTAGAGCTTGATGAGCCTTGCACCATGAGTGCTTGATTGATTATCTCATTTATAAAAGTGGCTTTATTGTGATCTTGATTGCAAGGAAAACACCATTCATAATCTGTGGCAATGTTATTTTGAATAGGAACAATATCCTTGATTGGATTGGTTGCATTAAGAGGTATTGGAGCATAAGGCTGATAAGGCCTTTGATTAAAAAATTTCCTGGATCGTTGAAAATTTCCTTGATAAGGGGGTCTATTACCTTGATATTATTTCCCTTGACCTTGATATTTCTGATTAGGTCCTTGATACTGCTGATAAGGTGGTCTAGGAGCTTGACACTATTTCCTTATAATTTTCAACTCATTATCTAGAGTTTGCAACAAGGTCTCCATCTTTTTTTGATTACCTAGATTATCTCTAGCAACTCTTGAGAAGATTTTGAGACCACTTATTCATGATTTCTGGATGGTTGTGAAGCTGATGCAGTAGGAAATAATTGAATGGGGGTAATTGCAAATGCATATTAGGCTGAATATTGGAAAAATAGGCATAGGTGGCCTAGGTGCTATCTTTCCATCTCAAATGAGGCTATTTTAAGCTCTAATGGCTATCCCAAAAGCTTGGGGCAGGGAAGTACCTCCAATGGATTGGATCATGACTAAGATATCACTATTAAAGCTTCTAAAGTAATAAGGAAATGAATGATCTATAGATGGCATTGGGTATGTGTAGTCCATCATGGTATGCCAAACAGGTGCTTAAGTGGCAATGAAAATTCAAAAAATCAGGGTTAAACAAGTTCACATAAAAATTTGAACAAGTTATCAATATTATATAAAAAATATGTAAGAAGAGAATATATATGAAATTGGATGTAGTTTCTAAGATACTAGCCCTTTTTTGAAAAAAAAAATTCTATATTGTAAAATTTTAAATTTCATTGCAGTAGTATGAAAATTTCAGGGAAAAGATAAGAAGTAGGTGTACGTCTGACCACCTTAAACACAATCAAATGATAATATTTTTTTACAAGATTACAGATATAATTAGTAGACTCATGACCAGATGTGACACATATTTTTTTGTAATTTTTTCCTAAGTAAATAATTAATTATTATTTTTCTATTACAACTTTTTCAGAGTGTACAAAATCTCGTGTCTGACCACCGTAACTTAGTCCAAACTTCATCAAATTGAAAAATTTTAATTTTTTTATTATAGTAGGTAAGTCATAGAATGTGACTCAAGTTTTTGATTTCAAAAATGTTATACCATTTGAAAGTTGTATTTATTTTTCAATCAGTCTATCAACTAGGACTAAAAAGATAAGAAGTAGGTGTATGTCTAACCACCTTAAACACATTCAAATGATAATATTTGTTTACAAGATTCTATATATAAGTATTAGACTCATGTCTAGATGTGACGCATATTTTTGTGTAATTTTTTTTGAAGTAAATAATTAATTATGATTTTTCTTCTAAAACTTTTCCAAAATATCAAAGATCTCATGTCTGAACACCTTAACTTAGTCTAAACTTCATCAAATTGATTTTTTTTTTTTTATTGTGGTAGGTGAAGCATATAATGTGACATATGTTGGATATTTTAAAAAATCTTATACCATTTGAAAGTTATAGTTGTTTTTCAATTAGTCTACCAATCAGGACTTCTTTTCATATCGCCACTTTTTGGCATACCATGATCCTGCACATACCCCCTTACTGTTGAAATGATTCTATACCATGACTTCTAAAATATGTTATTGAAATCCATCATTTTCTCTTGAGGAGAACATTTGATTGTTGTAAGTTGCTCCACCAAAGAAACGTAATCTGGCTTGTCTTCAAAATTCCTAGTCATTAATTCACCAAGCACATCCCATGAATTAATTGAGGAAACAATTAAAGTCCTAAACAATTCCAAAGCTTTCCCTTTCAAGGACATTTCCAACAACTTGACTGAAACATCTTCTTCATTAAAATGATGCACATTGAAAAAGTTTTCTATATCTCTAATATGATCAACAACAATAGTTTGATTCTCTCTATTAAAATCAGGCAAACATTTTAGGGCTTCCATTGGTGCATCATGATGATTTGTAAAATTCACTGGACTACCTTGATTGAAAGATAGATATGCAAATCTTCTTGCCATTGCTATAGGCTGAACTAGAACTTGTTGATGATGACTAAAAGCTAAAACTTGAAAGTTGATTATGATTCTTGTATGAGGGTTGACATCACTGATTCATAGGGTTCAAATGATCCTCTTGAGAAATTAGGGCTTTCTTAATGCCTTTTAGTAGCTTGGAAATCATGAGTATCAGGTCTAGCTTAGTTTGATGACTGATTCTTTGCAAGATTTCTACATGTCTTTTTAGGAGGCTCCAATTGTAGATATTCATAAGAATTTGAATTCCTTGTGTGAAATTTCCTTATAAAAATTCTAAACAAGCATTGGTCTTTATTCATTTGAACAAAGTCTCTAGATATGTTGAATGTTAACCTCTCTCATGCTAGTATTTTTCTTCTAGCATATCCAAAACATAAAAAATCTCAAGATATTCTGACTTGTGTCCCACTGGGCGTGCCAAAAATTGTTGAGGACTAAAATTGCACCCCCCTTAGTCTTGCTTGCATGAATGAAGACTTGAGGATTTCAAGAAAATATGGAAACACTCCCAGGAGGTGGGATTTCCTATGGATGGAGTGAATCTTCGTATTCTAGGCAGGTTCCTATTTGATATATCACCTTATGAAAAACCTTGAACCAAAATAAAACTTTTGATGGAAAATAGATAGAGGATGTAGAAAGATAAACTTGAACTTTAAAAAAAATCTACTCTAATAGGTGATACACCAAGGGTGGTGTAACCACAGTGAAGCTTTGATCACAAGGGAGTCTTTAAAAAGAAGATTGTTTCCAAACATATGACACAAATTTGATGATTAAACCACTTTCATATGAGTGCTTCATAAGGAGGTTTTACAACTTCTTGTCATTAAAATGTTAAGAGGATGAATATTATTCACACTTAACCAAATTATGGAGAAAATTTTGGGAAAAACTCAGTTTATAACATAGGAAAGATTTAATTCTACCCTCTTAATGATGCATAGTAGAGAGAAGACTGCATACAAACAAGTGAATTCAAAGGAGATCTTCCAAACTATCAACTTTATTAAAAAAATATAATGGAGATGCTATCATACCAGTTACAATTAGCTGCCACAGCCTTCAAGAAAACTAGATGATCAAACAACAACCACTTCCTTCTTTTCTTTGTAAAAAATGTGGGAACCTCTGACTAAAAACCATAAAATTTCTTTTAAAGGAAAAATAAACACTAATTACAAAGAAAACACTAGATAAAGTCCATATGAATCTGGCTAAGTAGTTGGAGCGGTTATGAATTGAACTATAGAAAGAAGAAAGAAGAGAAAGTCTTTGATGATTCCTAGCCCAAAATATACAAAAATAGAGTCTTATCTTCTTTTCATTTGGTGTTGACTGATTCATGTGACCCCTAAACCTAAGTCAAGCTGCTATTGACTACTTTAAAACTTAGTGTTTAACCCTTGGCGACTAGCATGCAAAACAAAGGGTTAGAATTTAATACAAATATGGTGGAAACCATCAAAACCCCTTGCATGCACATAGAAGAGTGTCACCTTCACTATCATTTTAACAAAATTTAAAACAAACTTTTTAAAAATTGACCACCTTTTCCCATCCTTTAAACCAAAGTTCAATGACCTTTATAACTTAGTCGACCACCTTATGACCGTGACGTGGTAGTAGACTAAGTTTTGGCTGAATGCATACTTTAATACTATCACATCAAACCCACCCTCTACGTGTCTTTACCTGATTTAGACTGTGGGCCCCATTTATCCTTCTTAGCACCACTTTGACCTTACCTTAGCCTAGACACGTAGCTGCATCTCATAATCACGTGGGTTTAATCTACCTTTCATCTTTCTTGATGGGATTACAACTACCGTTGGATCTATCTTTTCCTTAATATCTCTTTAAGCTCTTACAAACCGCTTGACTGCCACATGTCACTCTTCCATTGATTCACCTAATTACCTTGGCATCGATCTTCCTTTGGTTTTATCTGGCCCAACCTTTTTCCATGTGGCACTTTGTCGTTATCCTGTGGTCTCTCTCTCTCTCTCTCTCTCTCTCTCTCTCTCTCTCTCTCTCTCTCTCTCTCCTTTATGTTTCATACCATGGGATCATGAACTATTGACACATGTTTTGTTGGACCTACTCTTCATCTTTCTTCTCTTCTAGGTCACGTGTATCGCCTGATTTTTTGACCGATCTACCTAGTCACCTATCAAGGTGGCATGGTCCACCATGTTTTGGTACCTCTCTATCCCATAGGATTTCTCTTTCCTTGTTACTAGGATCGTAGGATAGCGAGGAGCTAACACCAGTCCTCTCTATCTAACTTGGAATGGCTATGAGGCACTGCTCTTGTCACTTGGTCAAGTGGCCCCATTGTGCTACATGGCATCACTTTGTAGTCCAGACATCCTTTTCATCCTTGGCATGTCAGAACATAGGATCGCAAGATTATACCACTTGGCTTGGCTACTGACTTGGCTTGGATTCATGTCACTCTCCTTTGTTGGCCCCACATTTCCATGTGGTGCTCTTTTGTGATCCAATGAATTTTCTCTTTCCTCAGTCTGTCAAACCACGAGATCATGAAAAATTGCCACTTTTCTTCCTTCACTTTTCTTAGGGCCACCAAATATCCTCTCTGACCACCAACTGTTCCACCATGTGACTGCCTTGTGCGTATTTGGTTCTCCAAAAGGCGCTTGCCTTTGGCTACCTCTTACTTGCACATTGGGGTATAAAAGTGGCTAATAACTTACCCACATTGTGAATGTGGGATAAGTCTCATTAGGTCTTTCCTTTTCTTTCCACGCCCAAAGTGAATTCTAATCAATTCCTCTTTTTTCTATATGGTCATACTTATTCAATGTCATTTTTAGAGAACCATGAAGGCTTTCTTTTATCTATATAACATCTCTACATGACATGTTGGGCTTAAACTCTTATAGGAGCCCATTTTATCCACATGCAAATAGAAGATAGACTGTTCCTTAGAAAAATTTCATCAATGGTGTAAATTTTGGTAACACTAACAATTGCACCTCATCTTTTCCAGAGTCTGTTCTCATGCCTACTCATTAATTTATTAATTCTAAATCTGAATTTTATCCTAGATATTTTTGTAAGAAAGGTATGTCAAGTAGCAAAGGTTGGGAAAATTATTCTTTATAATTGTTAGACTTCAGAGAAAGTTTCATCATTGAAATTAATGAAACTGACTCTATTGAATTTTCTCAAAAAAATTATCTTCAGAGGAATATGATCATAGATGTTAGATATTCCAAAGGTCCTGGATTTAACGTATGTAAGTAAAAAAGTATACATTTTCCCTTGACAAGGATCATGGAAGAATTGTTAGCGTCTAGTATTTTAAAATAGCTTAGAAATGTCCTTTTTAGTGCCTATTTTATGTACAGTTACCCTTTTATAAAATTTACTTTAGTATTGCAGTTGGTTTATGTTCATTTTCTATATTTATTGTTCTTCTTGACTCGTTAATTATCAAGTCAAGCTAAAGGTATCTCCTTGTTTCCCTATTTTAGGAACTATAGCATATTCATGGAACATTGTAGTAGATCTGTGTGTAGGTAATTTAATTTTATATTTTTAGGAAACTAAATGGTTAAAATACCATTACTATAAGCACTTTCATTAAGACATTGATATTATGTGTAAGATTATGAAATTGATAAATCTAGATGGGCTTTTTTGTTGATAGTTTTGAAAATTAAACAAAAGTGAGTTTTATGGGGACCGAAACCCAACAAGTTCATAATTATAAAGAAAGAAAAAATTCTATCACCAGAACCAAGAAAACAAAATAGGAGGGGGAACGAAGGCACCCCTCACACACTAAAAATAGACTAAACAAGAAACCAAAACAAAAGAAGAAAAAAATAGCTTACTGCCATCCTTTCAAACCTCGGAGGGTTTCATCCATCTTGGTATCCAGTCAAATGTTTATTGTTGAAGGTTTTCAAGAAAAAAAATGTTGATTGTAGATGTTAAGATTGCTCAAAATTTGTGATTCTTAAATGGCTTAAAATCTGAAAATGTATTTTTTAGTAATTTTGTTATTTTTGGGAGTTATTTTTTAGTAATTTTGTTATTTGTGCTGTAATACAAAAAAGAAAGCACAATCTCTCCCACAAATAACAACATAATTATATGATGGATTGTAGAAAACTATTGTCTTTATTGTATATTTTGTCCATGCCCTATGACTATTGTCTTTGGTATATGTCATTGTATTTTGGAATATTTTGAAAGTTTACATTATGTTTTGTTGACTAAGAATTAAAATAGCTTCATTTGTCTTGTCCAATTCGGTCCTCAATTGATATTTCATCTGAATTTCTGTAATGGATAACCTTGTTGGGGTCTTTGGTTGTTTTAATGTTAGCTTTTCTTAAGAAAAGCTTGTGTAAAAATTGTTATTAAGTGCTCTTGACACTCATATTAAAATGTTGACACATTTGTAAAAGACCAATACTAAGCCTTATGAATGCTCACATTTTCCTGGTCGCAATGCTATTCATGAGGACTGAAAATTGTCTATAAAATTACTTGACTGGATCTATCTGAGTATCATAAGAAAGTATCAAGATTAAGTCTCATTTTTAGTTCTTCTATGAGGGATTGTGTCTTAGCATCTATTTCAAAAAATTCATTTGTGTAACCTCTTTTTGTATATTAATAATAAAAAATTTCTTGGTTCATGCCTTTTATTTATATAGATTAATTATGTCAATTTTTTAAACTTCAAAGTTGAAATTCATTATTTAAGATCAAATTTTCTTGGAATCTCAAGCCTGAAGCCAAATGGCTATACAAGTCTGATAGGTACAAAAAAAATAATATAAAGGCTAGAAAAAGCCTATTTATGTTATATAGAATTTGTAAGCATAGAGAGAGTTAATATTAGAAAGAACCTCTTATTGTCTAAATTTTCCTTGTGGTCACCTACATTATATTCCTTGCATGTTGAGAGCCAACTTTTTATGTTGATACTTTTTCATTTTTAATATGTGTATATGTACATGCATTGTATTTGTGCATCATGCTAAGAATTAATAACTTGCGAATGACATCGATATTGTGGCGTATTTTTACTCATTATTTATTTATGAATTCATTTGGATACTAGCACTTGCACTCAAAGGAGGTGCAAAGGATATGTTGATAGGTTTTTGATTTGAAAACATAAAAAAAGATTAAGATAATAAAAGGAAGTGTATACTATAATCACCTAAAAATGGTCACCTAAACCCTAGACCCCCAATCTCAACAATTAATCAAGAAACCCTAATCTTGATTATTCTAAGTCCTAAATCAAATAGACAATTATCAATTTGAACTGATCTGACCAAAACCCTAGGTCCTAATCGATCATCGTACTTGATTAATTAATTAATTCCTAAAATCACATTACATTGGCAAATAAACTTTATACTATTATTTAATTGATATTATGACATATTAATTAAATAAAAATTACTAAATTGTCTGTTAAATAAAAAAGGAATGAAATTAATTATAAAAACATAAATGTGCATTCAAAATCAATTAATTTATTAAAAATGCATATGACATCATCAAATTCACTTGATTGATTATCAAAATGAAAACAATCCAGTTCCACTCAGTTAACTGATTCTCCACTGATTATCATTTTAGAAACATTTCAGTTAACTGTGGACTGATTTTGGAAGTTTCCAAAATAACTGATCAGTTAGTTCAGTAAACTGACTCTCTTGACCAATCAAATCACTTGCACATGGATTGTGCTTCTTCAATCGAATCTGAGCCACTCTTTTTGTTCGATCTCGACCGTCGATTCGAGAGAGATTTCTATAAAAGAGAAACTCTTTTCCTTCACAAAGGATCCTAACTTGTTATCTAAGAATTTGCACCTGAGTTTCCTTACACATTTAGGTCTTCGGTGTAGTCACTGAGCTTGCAATGACCTGAGAGCAAGCTCATACTCCTGCCTTCTAGAAGGCAATAGGTTGACTCTTTCAGACATGCAGGGTGAATGAATCAATATTCATTTCTGTATGCAGCTGAAGTATAATGACCATGTTGAAGTGTATGGCTAATTCAGAGGCCCACATTTAGCTATCACCTAAAAATGGTCACCTAAACCCTAGACCCCCAATCTCAACAATTAATCAAGAAACTCTAATCTTGATTATTCTAAGTCCTAAATCAAATAGGCAATTATCAATTTGAATTGATCTGACCTAAACCCTAGGTTCTAATCGATCATCATACTTGATTAATTAATTAATTCCTAAAATCACATTACATTGGCAAATAAACTTTATACTATTATTTAATTGATATTATGACATATTAATTAAATAAAATTACTAAATTTTCAATTAAATCAAAAAGGAATTAAATTAATTATAAAAACATAAATGTGCATTCAAAATTAATTAATTTATTAAAAATGCATATGACATCATCAAATTTAGTAGACTGATTATCAAAATGGAAACAATCCAGTTCCACTCAGTTAACTGATTCTCCACTGATTATCATTTTAGAAACATTTTAGTTAACTGTGAACTAATTTTGGAAGTTTCCAAAATAACTGATTAGTCACTTCAGTCAACTAACTCTCTCGACCAATCAAATCACTTGCATATGGATTGTGCTTCTTCAATCAAATATGAGCCACTCTTTTTGTTTGATCTCGACCATCGATTCAAGAGAGATTTCTATAAAAGAGAAACTCTTTTCCTTCACAAAGGATCCTAACTTTTTATCTAATGTTATTATGTTGCATTTTCGTCTCAGCTTTCTTGCATTCTTAGCATTTATTTAATATTTGTTGTTTATTACTTTCAAGAAAAGCAATCTAATTTAGAGTACACTTTATTTTGGGTTTAAAACTGAATATCTCATACTTTCAATTTGGTGCTCTAAAACTGAATCCTAACTAGCTTGAATTAATAGCAATCTATATTTGCATTTGCATTTAGATTAATCAATAGTTTACTCTCAACATATAGCTTTTTAAATCCTTCGTTTAGGTCTTCAGTGTTGTCACTAAGCTTGCAATGACCTGAGAGCAAGCTCATACTCTTGCTTTCTAGAAGGCAACAGGTTGACTCTTTTAGACATGCAGGGTGAATGAATCGATATTCATTTTTGTATGCAGCTGAAGTATAATTACCATGTTGAAGTGTATGGCTAAATTAGAGGCCCACATTTAGCTATCACATTTCTGGCACCCACCGTGGGGCAGAAAAATCAATTTTCTTGCCTCATTATAAAATTTGCTTTTAGTTCTATTTTTTGTTTACTTTGAGTCTAATCTGACTCTGTCCTTGCGTCCGGAATGTCATTTCAGTTAAAAATGACTATAAACATGTCTATACCCGGTCAAAGTTGAATCTGTCACAAAAATATTTTGCAAACAAAGGTCATACAGCCTTCTACACGCAAAACGAGGCAATTTGTCAGAATGCAGACCAAGGAAAATATTTTAGAATTTTTTTTAAATTTTTTTTTGTTGAGTTTCTAAATCTTAGTTTAATACCATCTAATATTCTGCTTTTGCCTGCGCATTAATATCTTACTGGTCATCACCATACCCAATTTTCGCACAATAACCACCTAGTAACAAGCTCATGCTAGCCATCTACCAAGCCATATGCTTTGCTATGGGATGTTAAAAGTTTGTATAAAAACAAACTAAGTTTTTATGGCGGGGAGCATGTGGGATTAAAACCCCACATCCCCGCATTGCTTACTCATCCTCTGCTCCGCCTAACCCCTCAACGCCCTGCCCCACAGCTATTCCTCACCCCACCACCCACCTAAAAAATTCTCCACTCTATTGACACCTACCCCTGCGCTCACTACTCTAATCCACCACCTCTCCCACACACCCCGTGCACTCCTCCCTGCTGCGCCTCTTCCCCTCTTCAAACCCTGCTCCCCCACGTGGCTTCACAGTCTGCAACTCCCTCTTTCCTGCCACCAACATTGACTCCTCTAGATGTCTCCACTACAGCCTCTGCCACTCCTCCCTACAACTTCCACTCCCCTCCACAACCACCCTCCACTTCTTCCCCACCCTTCGGCCACCTCTCTGCGCATAGCCACCAAAAAAGCCACTTCCCTTCACACTGTCGCCCACCAGCAAACCCTCCCTCTGCCATCTCCATCGCCACTTAGCTCAACCCCTCCACCACCCATAGGCTGCTTAGTCCTGCCCTCAACCACCCTGCTGGCCGCCCAACCCTCCAAACGGGCCGCTCAGCCTGAAACACAACTAGGAACAACAACCTCCGCCCAGGGATTGAGGTTAAAGTTGACAGACGTCTGAATGTTTTATAACAGGGTTATTGGCTTCTTTTGACGTCCTTGTGACCATAAAATTCAACCTACTAAAAAGATGATGTCATCGGGTATTTGAAAATTCTAACCTTCACTATATGAGTTTTTGGATTGGCAGTCTATTTTCAAACATTCATATCTTGCTTATTCGGAGTACTTTTTGGGTGCAATTTTTTTTAATTTTGGGAAGATTTTCCCAAGGGTCACTGTGGTGAAGTTAGTTTTTAATTTTTCTCTCTAGATTGATCAGAAATTGCATTTTTTGGTGACTGTACCTGGCTAATCCTCATTTTTGTAGCTTCTGGAGCCTCGTACGGGCTCATACAATCACCTTTTTCAGTGATTTTTTTTTGAAACTGTATGATTTTCTATGTACTTTCTGAATATGCAATCTATTTTCTGATTTTCAGATTTTGATAATGTGGACTAATCTTTGGATTTGATGTTCACGTGATTATCTTTTGCATACAACCTAACAATGGTTTGCAGAATGTTACTCAACAAGACTAAAACTCAAACTACTCATGAATTAGTTTTGCAGGTTGCCTTTGATCGATAAAATGCAAAATAGTGTGCTTGCGTCTTGTTTTTGATTTATTAAAATAGGAACCCACATGCAGGACTTATTAAAATGAACATTTGTTTTTTGTTTTAGGAATGACAATGATGTCAGGAAACTATGCTCTCACCCTTTTGGGATGATAAAAAAACCAGAAATATTATTGTCATTTTCTCATTCTACTTGAAGTGTCTTTTAGTTTTGTAAATCCTAGGAATTGCATGGACGTATCCTCTCCCCTCGCGTTCATGGATCTTGGGTGAAAGAGAAATACATACAAATTCTTTAGCGTGGCTACCTTCTGAGTGCTTTAACAGAGCCGGTGAGAGTGGATTGCCCAACTGTTAACAGGCTAAAGCCAAGCCCTTCTGAACCGGTATACAAAAAATGCCATTGTGATTAGTCTCACAATGGACAAGTGTGAATTCATTGTGGCAACCAAAATCTCCTCTAGTACCCTAGTGGTGCGTTAAAGTCCCTACATTGTTAAGGTGAAATCCTTGCTTTGAAAGGATTGGGAGAGCCCCCTTAATTGGGAATATGACTTGATCACAACCACCTGAACAAATGTCCTTACTATGAAATTTGTTCTAGTATCCAAAATCCCTCTATCTGTTGGTACGGAAGGTCAGAGACCAACTAAGATGTCCCACACTTTCACGGCTCTTAGTAGAGACAACGGTCCCTTGGGAAGTGATTACCCTTGGGATTCGAAGCTTGGTGTGTCTGAGAAGTGAGTGCACATGTAAGGAGGAGCTCGTGCCTCCAAGCTTCTAAGTTGTCCGCTATGAGTAGAGGTGGCTAAACTTCGGTTCAAGTGGGAACTCAACAGATATTGCCCTAGCTATCCTAGGATTGTGGTGTGTCTGTTATTTTATTTTTACAACAAACAATCTTCATGATGTGTCTTGCGTGAGTGTTCATTGAAACAGAAACAATACGATCAAACAATCCTGGAAATGGTTCACTTTGGACAATTGTTTAGCTTGTCTCATCTGAAACTTCAACGATCCTATCGAAACTCTGTCAAATTGGTTTCAAAACTTGTCAAAACTTTGTCTTCCATCAATCTCTGCTACTACATTCAGTCTATTCTGAAATTTGCGCTGTCATAATGCTTTTGTTAGTTCACATTGCAACTATAACCTGTTGTTAGTCCAACCTATCACTGTCTTGAAATCTGATGTCATTATGCTTGTCCAATTGACTGAGTCCTTTGTTCAATCCTATCATCTTTGTCTGTGTTGTCCTTATTCTGGGTTGTGAGAGGAGGTTCGTTAACCTTGACTCAAGATCAGAGTCTTCGCTATCTCCATCCTTAGTTGGATGTTTATCTCTTGGTCTCTTTGGTCTTGGACTTAGACAACACTTTAGATTTCACCATGGTTTCAATCAGATGAATCAACTTATCTTATGCCTGTGTGAACTAGAAGTCATTTTAGAGAATTTCATGAAGAAGACAACCAAGAATTCCCATTCGAAAACAACTCCTTGTTTGGAGAGAATCCTCTCTTTGAGGGAGATACTTGAATGCCTCCTAGATCACAATCCTCGAAGGACAAGTTACCTAGTCCTAAGATGTCAGAAGAAAGACAAGGTAGAGGTAGGTCTCGATAGAGAGACCTCTCCAATGGTACCAACCATCGCAATAGCCAACATTCCTTGAGTCCATCAGACCCTGGTGAGGAAGAGATTGATGAATGTCTCTAGGTTAAGAGGTTTGTAAAAATCATAAAAACCATCCTAAATTGAGATAAGGAACAATAATTCCTCAACCTAGCAAAGAAAAGCGCTCAACTTCCACCTCACTTCAAAGATGAGGATATCATTGCTAGGGAAGAAGAAACTCCCATGATTCTCATAACTAAACAAATGCAAGCTATGCAAATGGAATTAAAAAAACTCCAAAAGGAAAAGGAAACACCCAACACAAGGTTTCTTTAAACATAATCTGTCCTTTTCCTTTTGACATAGATTTGTACTTACCTCCATTCCCACGTGGGGTTGAAATTCCATGGTTTGATAAGTACAACGGTCACTCTGATCCAAAAGATCACATCCAAGAATTCTATGCCCTTTGTACATAATTTATGCATGATGAGACATATCTTAAGCATCTCTTTCCTCTAAGTTTGAGTGGCTAAGCTATGGAGTGGTTCTCAAAGTTACCCACTAGTATAAAAACTTTTGATGAACTGATAAATCTGTTCTTGCAACAATACTCTTACAATATCCAACATCTTGTGACGATGATTGATCTATGTAACACGAAGAAAAACACAAGAGAACCCTTTTTGACCTTTCTTCAACGATGGAGAAAGATGTTTTCTAGATATCCACGCATTGTGCCTGAATCTGAAAAATGGATATTTTTGCTAGTGTTCTGATTCTAGAACTAAACTACCCTCTTTAGATGCAATGTCCACCCTCTTTCGAGAAAATGGTGGAAAACGTGATGAAAATAGAAGATGTGCTTGTTAAAAAGGGTGACATTACCCTCTACAAGGAAAACAAGTTTGGTTCCAGTTTCAAAGACAAATCTAAATATTGGAACAAAAACAAGTGTGTGGTAAATGATGGAGTAGTCGATTACTCTGCTGCCCAGTCAAAACCAGTAGTCTTCAATCTGACAAGTGGCTCCAAGGCCCTAAAAACTGCTGAAAATACCACTAAATCATCATCTTCTAAAGGGACCATTGGTTTGTTTAAAGACAAACCACGGATTAAACGTAAATGAGACTTTGACTCCTTAGGTGAGTCTTATGAATCTGCACTTAAAACTCTACTGGTAAACAAGCTGCTCACATTGCCATATAAATCCAAACCATATGATCCAGAAATCAAACCTAAATGGTGGAGAGACAATGATTTTTGTCAATTCCATAGAAACAAAGGACACACGACAGAAAATTGCATGAGGCTCAAACATGAGATCCAAGATCTCATTGATAATGAAATAATTGCGGTTGATAATCACAACAAGAATGCTGATCATAAGGCATTCAAAGATCCTTTCCTGGACCATCACAAAGGAGAAAATTCCAAGAAAGGCACTCAAATCAATCACACTTATTCTAATGATGACTACAATGTCATCAACATGCTTGAGCCATCTCATTCTGAATATTGCAATGTCATCATTGTCAAGAAAAAAGAGAAAGAGTCTCAATCGGCCAATGCAGTGACTCGAGCGCAAGCAAAAGTTACCCTTGGGGTTCTAGATCTTCAAACCCTTCATTGAATTCCATTAAACCATCAGTATCCAAATCCTGGGTACCTCTTAGCAAACAAACCACTGTGGGTACCTCTAAAGTCTCACAGTCCAAACTATTGACTTTGTCAAATACTGTGGACTATAGCATCATCGAGCAATTGTAGAGAACCTCTGCCCAAATTTCAATCTTTGAATTTCTCAAACTCTCTCCATCTCACAGAGAGGTCCTGGATAAAGTGCTATCAACTACCAATGTCCCTAAGGACTTGGACCTAGATCATTTTCAATCCATGGTGGGTCACTTGAACTAACCACATTACATATCATTCTTAGAAGAAGATGACAACTCTTTAAGTCATCCACACAATCTCCCCTTGCATGTCAAAGTCTTGATCCATAAACACTGTGTCAGATGAGTCTTGATAGATGGAGGTGTAGGGTTGAATATTTGCACATACAGGTTAATCGAGAAACTAGGCCTGTCAGAGAATGTCACTGATCCTAAAAATAAAATCACTATCAAGGTGTATGATGAACAAGAAAGATCTTCTAAAGGTCTTGTAACTTTACCAATCTGAATAGGTCCTGTTGAGAGGGATGTTACCTTCCAAGTTTTGGATCTCCCACTGGCCTACAACATTCTATTGGGAAGACCCTGGATCCATGAGATGAAGGTAGTGCCATCAAAATTCCATTAGTCCATCAAATTCCCGTTCAATGGTGTAGAAGTCATTGTTCCTGCAGACACTAGTTATGCCTGTAACGCACTAAGACAAGAAGCAAATACCCTTGTCCCACACAATAGTGAGGCATCCAACTCTGAATCAGCTACAAATTTATTGAAGGAAATGGAAAAGAACTTCAAGATAAAGGACACATGTATGGGTGGATACACAGTGGAACCTGTACTGTCACTCACATCTCTTCCCAGATCACCTAGGTCTTATGGAAAACCGTCAGAAGAGATGAAACCAACAACACCCCAAGAAATCTATGATGAGACCTTTGTTAAAGCCAATACACCATTAGAAGATGAACAAGAGGAAAGAGCCATTCTGGCTTGGTTATATAAGGAACCCAAAGATAATGAAGACGAACAACGTGTAATACCCCCAAAAAAATTTGGTGTGGAGTATAAGGTGGCTTGTAAAATGGGTTATTCGGGTAAAGGACCTATTGGACCTAATCAAAATGGTCTTAAAGAACCTATCTCTGCTGACTATAGACGACCTAGAGACACAACAGGTCTAGGGTTCTTATCCAAGAAAGAACAAAGAGTGAAGAATCACCTAGATAAAGGAAAGGGACATCAGGTTCTAGAAGAACAAAACACAACAATAGAAAGCACTGACACACCCACTAGCAACTGGGATGATTCAGATGATTCTAATGTAGAGGATGTGTATCCTTTTCTCATTCCTCCCAATATTTTGGCTCTTCTATTTGATGAAGGTACACCCCAGGTCAACGCTATTGAAGAGCATGTTCTAGAGGAATCACCAATGACTTTTGATCAGTCAGAAACTACTGAATTTGAACAAGATCTGGATACAGAAGAAAGGAGTCTAGCCATAGCAGAGTTTTTAGGTAGAAATCATCCAAACTGGGGGCAAAGAGTAGATTTCACTCATGTCCTAGATATGAAACCAAATGATGAAACAGACTCCCATGAATACGAATTTGATAGTCTTTCAGAGGGAACTTTAGACATAGATATGGATACCACGCATGAAGTAGGTGAAGGCTTAGATGTTATATCAGATGAATTGGGACCTCCTATTTCTGACATGGGCTTTGATCATGCCATTAGGGCTCTTTCTAATTTGAACACACCTATACAAGGTTTAGGTCTAGGACTCTACTTAACAGTCAACGTCTACGATGAACATACCGTGAATGCCCTCGAACCCATTGCACCTTTGCCACTAATGCATCCTGAACTCATTGATTGGTCCTTACAAGGACAACTTACTGAAATGCCTACATTTCCCAATGACTATGCTTTAGCCTGCTATCTTAATGTCATTGAACCTGTCACTTCTTCCACCAGTGAACCTAGTGTGAGTATGACTGAAGCGGACATCAAGTATCTCAGTTATAAGATAAAAATGAGAAAAATAAAAGGGTCTGAAGGCAAAAACCACATTGTGGCA
>MU226194.1:578931-596265 GCA_018584345.1 Thuja plicata
GAACTCACTTCTTCTACTAGGAGGAGCATTTTCAAAACCATAAGTGTCTTCTACAAACTTTTGAAAAACCTGATAGTGAAGATCAAATTCAATATGATAACGACAACAACAAGTTTCAAACACTTTGATTATCCTGATATAATATGGCTTCAATCTTCCAAACACTGTTTTCCCAATCTTTATATTAGGATTTGAACTACAAAATGACACATACATTTCATGTTGTGTTGTGTCCAATCAATGTTTTGTATGATATTAATATTGATTAGCTAAAATTCTATGTCTGATAACATCTCTATTGTTTGATGAAGGACGTGTATTATCATTCCACAATAATGTGACCAAATTCTTGATTCCTTCAACAATCCTATCAGAACGAGGAGCTCTACACATGATTCCCCAACTGCCTTCCAAGGTGCTATCATCCAAAAGCATTCTCCTATTAACATATCGTGATACTATTTTCCTACTAAAACTAATCTGAGATGAAACTGAAGATATTTGTCTTTTTCAGAGCATATTGTTACCTACAATGGATGTCAACATAACTTTTCTTGTAATGGTCTTATCTTTAGTTTGAGATCGCGTCCCTACCTAGTTCAAACCTTTCCTAAGATTTTCAATCATATCAGTTTGCATGTCAACAACTTTTCTCTTTTTTGATGTTGCATCTATACCCAATAATTTTAATGCCCCTTCCAACTTTTTATTTATAAGTACAACTGAAAGCAATTGAGCTTGTTCAAGTGTTTCTAAACGATCAAATTTAGCCAATATTTCTCTTGCTATCATATTTATTGACCTCTTCTTAGCAAGACTTAAGGGTTGAACATTAGCAAGTGATCTCAAATTTTCCACATCCATTGTAAGTAAATGATCTAAGTTTCTATAATTAATATGTCTCTTTACAGTTTGAGGTAAATGTATATGTTCATCCATACCAGTAGGAGTATGTGATCCTAAACCTTCTCCAACATCAATTGCCTGAGCTTCCGTAGGGAGTGATCCCGACCCTTCTTCAATGTGCAATTCTTTGACTTGACTTGACCCTCCTACTTCAGCTTGTCCTTCACCTTTTTTACTTTTATGATAATATCTCAATGTAGCATCATGATTTCTTTGTTCGGCGCCAGGTGATGTTTTTCTAGCAGATTTATGTTGTCTTCCCTTCTTGTTCCCCATTTTTTCTCTTCAAAAATGTACTTTGATATAATATTTCTCCTCTTCAAAATTATGCCTTTAAAAAAAATAGAAATAACAATTGTTATTCCAAAAATGCCTTTCTAAAAACTGTTCACAATAATAGAAAAATTGAATTTACTTGTTGGAATTTGGTAAAAAACAAAAAATAAAAAACCTTACTTTTATACCTTTCTAAATTTTTCGGAAAAGAAATTTCAAAAAGGCCGACAGAGTTCGAGTGAAGTGGCAAAGATAAAAATCCGGCGGGATGATTTCCACTGGATTTTTCACATGGGGGTCTTCGCGCGAAGGGTCTTCATGTGAAGACCCCTTTGCGTGAAGGGGGTCTTCACGCGAAGTACCCTAAAATGAAAATTTCTTGAAAGAAAAAAAAAGTCCTAAAATTTGGTCTTTCAAGGCCTCAAAAAATGACCAAATCAGATGTTTTCTTTAAATATATGATGCCAAATGATACGATTTGGAACAAGCTTTCTAATGAATATAATTTTAATACATATTGAGTTCATTATCACTTTCAAATATTACTTTAACTAAACATAGGTTGTTTGGTGATTCAACAACCTGTCTCTTCAAGGCTTTGGGAAAAATAGTAAATTACAAAAAAAACATTTATGAAAAATATGTGGGAAAAGTGTATTTGTGTTACCTTTATATATAAAAAAAAAAATTGAATTTTGATATATACATTTCAAGTTACAGTGATCAAAGTGATCTTATGTCTAAATTACAGTTATTGTCACTTTAGAACTTAATAAACTATGAAATATTGACCCAAAATGAATAAAACCAATACATCCTCTAGATATTGAAGTTACAAATATAATTTTGAAAGAATTACATCGTTATCATATTTCAAAAAAAAGTTATGCTGATCAAAGTGAAAGTCACTTCTTCAAATCATAGTTTTTTCACACAAACCACTTTTCGAAGGAGAAGGAAAAATGAATTTTAATGAATTTTACTTTAAAAAAAAAAGATATTTAGAAACTATAAAGAGAATGCTAAAAGACCCTAGTTTACCTCATCTTCAAATTCCTTAAAGTTTTGCATCAATTGGTGTTTGAAAATGAAGTTTTTTCTCAAAATGTTGATCTCTGTGTCAAAGTTGGCCAAAAAGTGGGACACACTATTGTGGGATCACCCATGAAGTTCCGACAAGTAGGTGAGAGAAACACACATGGAAAATTCCATCGACTATTGCAGAATATATGAGATGAAAACTCAGTAGAAGATGATTGGAAGCTTTTAGTGACCCATACAGACATACAACTTACAATGACTGAGAATAAAGCATTTAACAGTGCTACACACTTGTTCGCTACTAATGATTCAGTAAAGCTTCGCAATCGAAAGATGTTGAAGTTATTAAATTTCCCACTCGTAATAAGTACAACAATAAATTGTGCAAGCAGAAATAATAATGTAGTGGATGATGAACAACTAGGAAAACATGTACTCCTTTGCAAAGGACAACACATTATATATGCTTACAACGAATATATGGATAGAGGCAGGACTTAACATTATAAAGTAACAACCATTGTGAATTGGTCCCACAGTAACTTAGCATTAGAGTGTGGCACATAGATCTTTTTATCCATAATAGGAGGTAGTTGTGCCAGGTCATTGAATAGTATTATTGATACTCCACCAAAATATTTATGTTGTTGATAGGCAAAAGCGTCACGTATCTGGCTGTCAATTTTGAGGAGTATTTTTGGTCCTATGAAGCTCATCTCATCTATAAGGATATATTTAATGTGTTTCAATTCCTCTTTGAATGTGGTTAATGCCTCACTTTGTAATGGCTATATTTCTTTTCTGAGCTTTGAATGTATTGTTGATGCACACATGTTGAATGCAACAACCCTTGTGGGGGCCAATATCAATAACTATCCTTTTTGTTGGGGTGTCCTATTGTTCAATACTTCTCTGATATAGGAAATTAAATAAGATTTCCCTGTAGCTATTTTTCCTTGAACGATCATGTGTAGTGGTTTATGAGAGAAACACCTACTATGATCTTCAAATATTTGGAGTGTGAACTTTTTCTCCGGTGATAATGTACAGCCATTGTGTTTGGAGCTTACTGAGATAGTTTCATTATAGCTGCACATTTTATTTTTGTTTATAAAATGTGGAGCGATTTCATGTAAATGTTGTGGGATTGTACTATGGTCCCACTTCTTTCTTATATCAAACTCATGCTTTCTAAGCATGTCAAGCTCATGTACTATCATAGTACTTATTGGTCCCATCTATGAAAATAGCTCCCACTTATTGATGTTCATTATCCCATCTATACTATTATCCATTGGATGTTCCTCTTCATTCTCACCTTTTTCTTCAGAGCCATTTTCCTGATTAAGGATGTGATTGATGTGCCATACATCATATCTCATTGTATTCATTTGTGTCAAATTTGTTATTATCAGCTCCTTAGTGAGCCCTATCTCCATTTCTATATTAGGCAAGTGCTTATATAATAATAGTTCACTCCAAAAAAATGTTTCAAAGTGTTTTGAATTGGGTTCTGGGATGGTGTAGAACTTTGGTTAAACATTGACAATGGCCTTTAATGTCTGTTTCTTCCATCTGCATCCCTTGTGATTTGCAGCATATGAATAAGACCTTGCAAATTCAAGTATTGTTATGATTTCTAGCTTCGATGGATGATCTATATAAGCATGTAGGTGGCTGGCTGAATCTAGTTATTTTTTGGTGTTTTAATTATTCGATGCAACACATTTCGTCCAACATTCAAAGAGATGAAAAGTATACTACAAACACTAAGTGGTAGTTTTTTAGCATGTGACATGTTTCCTTTGCTCCTATATCACGCTCTAGAATGACTTTGCATGGGAATTTCTGATATGGCGTGAGGGATGGGTCATCTTCTTTTTGTAATAGAGATATTCTTCTTAGCATGTCAGAACATGTCTTAGATCGTTTCGCTACTTTTGTTGCGTACTTGGAAATGTATTTCAAGACAAGTGCTTAGGAGATAACAAGTTGGCAATTGATGTTGGCTCTCCAGATTACAAGCATCTCTGGACTGTGAATATTTATCCTATCATCATTTCTTGCAGGTTCATATATTTGTTTCTTCCCGGCACTATTGCATGATAATGTCTAGATATCTTATGTTCTTTCCATGGAGCTTTGTATATGCATGTTAACTTGTTCCCCTTTTTGCGTAGACATGTATGCTCAGTAAATTTGATGTGTCTCTAGACTTGATTGACAAACTCCTCATAATCACGAGAAAGGTTTGCAACAAAAATCTCATGTGTGTCTAGTAAGCAAGGATCATCTAATGGGGACCGATACACCACATTGCCTCTGCGAGGTTTATAGTGAGGATTCCATGCACTGACATAGTTATCAAAGTATTCTCTTGCATGTTTGAATTCTACATTGTTATGTCAGTCAAGTTTGTTCATGTTTGGTGCATTTGGGAGCCAGATAAATTCATGTACATGCCTAGTTCCTTGATGTTTTCATTTAGTTTTGTACCACCAATCTATCATATGAGGAGTGTCTCAATTACTTCTTCACATAATATTATGAACCGTTGATAACGATATAATGATGTAGTATGAGGATTATTAGCAATGTTGTCCAAGGAATGTTTGTTTGTTTGCATTTCCACTGCAATGTCATCTATCATAATCTTTGTAGATCTAGCCATTTGATATCTGTTGTGCTTAATGTGAAGAAGATGGTAGCTATTTCAAGCTGGTTGATCATGTTTGTTAGTTTAGCATGATGCTTGTTTCAACATGCCCTTGTGCCTCACATAGAAGATCTAAAATGCATTAGTTCTTCAACTAACTGTGTATCCAGAATCTATCTTAAGTGTATGCAAAGGTTTTCAATAGTTGTCAGTATGTTCTCTTCCATATAACATCTCTTGGCTACTGACCTGGCTTGGCTACTGACTTGGCTTGGATTCATGGCACTCTCCTTTTTTGGCCCCACATCTCCACGTGGTGCTCTTTCATGATCCTATGAGCGAGATCATGAATGACCACCACTTGTCTTCCTTCACTTTTCTTGAGCCCACACAATATTCTCTTTGACTGCTAGTTGTTCCACCATGTGATCCCCTTATGTGTAGATGGTTTTCCAAAAGGCGCTTGTCTTTGGCTACCTCTTACTTGCGTGTTGAGGTATAAAAGTGACTAATAACTTACCCAGACCATGAATGTGGGATAAGTTCCATTAGGATTTTCCTTTTCTCTGCATGCCTAGTGTGTATTCTATTCAATTCCTCTTTGTTCTACCTGGCCATACTTCTTCAATGCCATTCTTAGAGCACCATGAAGGCTTTCTTTTATTTGTATCACGTCTCTCCATGGCAGGTTGGGCTCAAAATCTTATAGGAGCCCATTTTATCCACATGCCAATAGCGGATAGACCGTTCCTTAGCAAAATTTCAATAATGCAATGAATTTTGGTAATACTAACAATGGCACCCCATCTTTTCGAGAGTCTGTTCTCCTTCCTACCCATTGATTTATTAATTTTAAATCTGAGAATTTTTGCCTAGATCTTTTTTGTAAGAAAGGTAGGTCAAGTAGCATAGGTTGAGAAAATTATTCTTTATAATTGTTGGGCTTCAGAGGCAGTTTGTTCATTGAAATTACTGAAATTGGCTTTGTTGAATTTTCTCAAAAAATTTATCTTCGGAGGGATATGATCATAGATGTTAGATATTCCAAAGGTCCTGGCTTTAACATATGTAAGTAAAAAAGTATACCTTTTACCTTAGCAAGGATCAGAGAAGCATTGTTAGCATATAGTATTTTAAAATAGCTTACAAATGTCCTTTTTAGTGCCTATTTTCTGTATAGTTGCCATTTTTTAATAAAATTTACTTTAGTATTGGAGTTGGTTTATGTTCATTTTCTGTATTTATTGTTCTTCTTGACTCAAGAATTATCAAGTCAAGCTAAAGGTATCTCATTGTCTCCCTATTTTAGGAACTATACCATATTCATGAAACATTGTAGTAGATCCATGTGTAGGTAATTTAATTTATATTTGTAGGATACTAGATGGTTAAAATCCCATTACTATAAGAACTTTCTTTGAGACATTGTTATTATGTGTAAGATTATGAAATTGACAAATCTAGATGGCCTTGTTTGTTGAGAGTTAATCTAGTCAAATGTTTATTGTTCAAGTTTTTCAAGAACAAAATGTTGATTGCAGATGTTAAGATTGTTCAAAATTTGTGATGCTTAAATGGCTTAAAACCCAAAAATGTATTTTTTAGTTATATTGTTATTTTTGGGAGTTATTTTTTAGTTACATTGTTATTTGTGTTGTGATACAAAAAATAAAATATAATCTCTCCCATAAATAACAACATAATTATATGATGGATTGTAGAAAACTATTGTCTTTATTGTATTTTTTGTCCATACCCTGTGATTATTGTCTTTGGTATGTGTCATTGAATTTTGGAATATTTTGATAGTTTACATTATGTTTTGATGACTAAGAATTAAAGTGGCTTCTTTTGTCTTGTCCAATTCGGTCCTCAATTGATATTTCATATGAATTTTCATAATGGATAACCTTGTTGGGGTCTTTTAGTTTTTTTAATGATAGCTTTTCTTATGCAAAGCTTGTGTAACAACTATGATTAAGTGCTCTTAACACTCATATTAAAATGATGACACATAATTTTTAAAAGACCAATAGTAAGCCTTATGAACGCTTGTATTTTCTCTGTCCTAATGCTACTCACGAGGACTGAAAATTGTCTATAAAATTACTTGAGTGGATCTATCTGAGTATCATATGAAAGTATCAAGCTTAAGTTTTATATTTAGTTCTTCTATGAGGGATTATGTATTAGCATCTATTTCAGAAAAAATATTTGTGTAACCTCTTTCTGTATATTAATAATAAAAATGTTCTTGGTTCATGCCATTTCTTTAAATAGATGAATTATGTCCATTTTTTAAACTTCAAAGTTGAAATTCGTTGTTTAAGATCAAATTTTCTTGGAATCTCAAGCCTGAAGCCAAAGGGCTATGCAAGTCTGAGAGGTACAAAAAAAAGTATATAAAGGATATAAAAAGCTTATTTATGTTATAGAGAATTTATAAGCACGTAGATAGTTAATATTATAAAGAACCTCTTATTGTCTAAATTTTCCTTATGGTCACCTATGTTATATTCCTCGCATGTTGAGAACCAACTTTTTATCTTGATACTTTTGCATTTTTAATACGTGTATATATGCATGCATTGTATTTATGCATCGTGCTATGAATTAGTAACTTGTGAATGACATCAATAATGATGTATTTGTACTCATTATTTATTTATGAATTTTTTTGGATACTAGCACTTGCACTCAAAGGAGGTGCAAGGGATATGCTGATATGTTTTTTATTTGAAAACATAAATGAAGATCTAGATAATAAAAGGAAGTGTATACAAGTAACAGTCTACAAACATGTAGCTTTGTAGAAGGAAATATTGTACATAGTAGCATCCATTGTTGATGAATTAAAGTTACGACAGTGTCCTAATAAAACGTAACATTGAAATGCATGGAAATAATAAAAAAATGTTATATTTGTAAATATATATCTTGTTTGTTTGCTCTTCTTGATCAATAACTGTGATCCTATAGAATAGAAAATGCTACAATTTATAAGCAACAAAAAATGAAGACCATCTATAAACATATAACCATGAGCATGTACCAATTTCTACGCATTATTTCCACAACATTCACATCTCCAATAACTGATACATAATTAACATCATGAAATTACATCAAAAAATTATTTATGCATTTACCAAAAGGATTTACATATTATACCTAAGAGTATTTACATATACCTAGGAAATGAAAACTATTTTCATTGTCTTCCTTTTACACCTTTCATAGAACACATGAATTGAGATTACAATTTTTTACAACCACAAATTTATTTGCAAGTAACAAAATTGTCAACCATCATATTCATACTACATTTTCTCAAACTTATATGTTATTCCAAAAGTCAAAATTTAAATGTTTGTAATAATGTTATCTCTCATATATTTCAATTCCAAGGTGAGAATATTCCCAGTTTTTCTAAACTAGATAATAGAGGTATCTTCAAGGACAAACATGAGTTTTGTAGGAAAAAAAATTCTTGGTATTCTTAATTTGATATAAAAATAATATAAAAAGATAATTAATTCTTTGAGAAATTACGATTGAATGTGAATAGAGAACGTAAAATTCATACATGAAAGGAGCCTTCTCCCTCTTGTTATTCATTTGTTTGGAATGTATACAATCAACACTCATTCGTGGTTGTACTCAATCCATGGTTTTACTTGGGCCCACATAAAGGGAAAATGTAATTATAATTTTTGTTTGAATTGAATCATTTCATCAATATGTTTATTTGTATTTTGTTTATACAATAATTGCATATGTGTTTTAAGTAAAGAGGAACCATCTTGGTCTGTCTTAAATATACTTTGTGATTAGTACTTAATCATAAATTTCATTTATAAGTGAAAAGAATAAAAAATTTATATTAAATCTACACTCAATAATATATGTATTGATTTATATCACCAATATTGTAATTACTTAATGATATATCTATACTGTAAATATACTTTGGATGCTTCATTGTCTCTATTAAAAAAATATTAATTAAACTACTTATAATCATTAGAAATAAATTTTTAAAATTATTATTTATAAAATACATGATGTAAATTAACTTAGAAAATGATAGGTAAATCCCAGTCAATTACCACACTTAAATATATTTACATAATGTAATTGACCATAGATTTTCTTTTCATTACCGTTATGATTGTCAGCCATAAATTTAACACAACTAGTTGGAATACACATCGTATAATAGTAGGTTAGCAAGTAAGATAATCTACATAACTCTTGGTGAGTTTTCCATAAGAAACAAGATGCTTATATCTATTTTCTTTTCTTTAAATAATGCTTATATGTGAATGTAAAAAATACAAAATATAATCACTTATTAACATAATTACTATGAATATCTAACTATTCAACTAAATAATATATAAAGATAATTAAAAGTCTTACCACATACATATTTTATTAAATATACATAAACTGGAAAAAAATATTAAAATGATAATTATTTTTCAAATTCATTTTAATACTCATTCTATATTAGAGATTCAAACTAAACTCATATTGCCATACAAATATCAAGAAAAATAGTACACAAGGCTTGCCATTGAGATTTTTTGAACCAGCATAGACAAATGAATACTACTATGTACAAGACTTCCTCTTACAATATTACACATCTACACATCTGTAAACCATCATTTTTATACACCTCCTTTTATCATCTAAATCTTCATTTATACTTCGAAATCAAAACCTATGGGCATATCTTGCACCTTAGTTTGAATGGAAATGCTATTCAATATTCACACGTGAAAAAAAGGGTGTGGACATATAAATGTGAATAAGTGAGTCAGTGGGATCTCGTGGAACTCGCGGACGAGGGACTGGCATTAAATACGTCTAAAACAAAATCCTGCACCTCTTCACGTGTGTATTTGATCAAGTTATCGCTTTCCAACCGGCTCCTGAATCTGGTAAGAAAGGCACTGTACGCTGGTAACAACTTTTCAGTAATTGAAATAGCTAACTTCTGCGGCTAACGTTTATCCCATTTGGAAATTAGTATCTCTTCTGCGGCTAACGTTTCTCTCATATCTTCCAAATTATTTCTCTTTAATGTATTTGAATAGTAGATGGTTGATGCTTTCAAGATCATAATCTTCATAGTAAAATAAAGTTTTAGAGACAATATATATAAAAATAACAAAAATATGGTAGACCTTATCTCGCGTTTGCTTTGGGTGAACGCTTTCTCCCAGAAAATCTTCTCAGTCAAAGCCAAAGCAGTCCCATGGAATTTAATATATTTAATTTTAATACAACTGTATGACTTTGTCGCCAGGTGATTTTTGACCGTTTATTCCGTTCAGCATTTTGTATGGTTGGAAACTTCGAGAGTGGGTATATTTGTGTGACAAATATTCCCAAATGTGATGTAAGTTGGAGTCTTAAAGTCATTGTCTCGTAAACATTCTGGAAACTCTGATCACCTAATCAAACATCACGTGTAAACTGCCTCTATATGAAATCCAAGACCACGAGGGAGAGAGTTTGACTTTAATTTTCGTTAGAGATGATGGAGATGGTAAATTAAGCCTTGCAGGTGGGGATGGAGTTATAACGGATTATAAAGGTGACTTTATCTGTGCTTTTGTTGTCAAACTACTACCTATGCTGAGGTGGAGGTGGTAGTGGTAGTGGTAGTGGTAGTGGTAGGAGCATACTAATGGCCGAGGATAAATGTTTAGTTAAGATTATTATTGAAGGGGACTCTTCTATGTTATTAATATTTTATCAAGAAAATCTATGTCTAATTGGTCTCTCCTCGATACGATTACAAAGTCCTATCATAATTTGACAATAAACACTTGCTTAGGGTAGGTAATCGAGAAGCGGACTTGTTAGATAAGATGGTCATGCAAGTATAAAACATCATGATTTAGGATGAAGAGATCTTTCTCCTAGATCATGTCAATGTTAAATTAAAAAGTAAGGCTGAAATTGAGACCCTGTATGGCCAAATTAAAACATACCCCTAATTATGATAACTTATGGAAAGGGTGTGCTTTTCATTCCTCACACTTCAATATTATTTTCTTTTTTTCTTTTAAATCTCGCAATAGTCCTCATTGCTTCTCTTAGAAGTTTCTAGAATTGTGTCTATTTGCGATCTAGATAGTCATTTTGTCTCTAGGGTTGATTGGTCTATCATGGGTGGACATATTTTTGTGGTGGAACCTAAGGATTTTGAAACTCTTAAGAGTGACCACAGATTTTGGAACATTCTAGTTGAAGGAAATTTTTCTTCATAAATTAAAGCCTTAGTTGGGTAATGAACATGCCCTTTTAGTGAAGTTTTCTAAGTATCAAAGAGTAAGAATTTTCCTTGTCTATGGTATTTTATTTCAAGTTTTTGTTGAGAGTATTGACTTTGCCACTTGTCTCCTTAATAAAGGGTTCAAAATTACCAAGCAAATAAAGTGGGATTATAAAGATGTGATGAAAATATTATTGACTAAGGGGAGAAGGTGAACTATCTCCTTAATAGTTTCAATAAGGAATACCTCTACACAGTGTAGGCTAAAATACTCGAGTCCTAATGAGGTGTGCTACTTTTGAGGGCTACTACAATATGTTCAACACCTTCATTTCCCCAATCTTAACCATTTCTACCAATATTTAAAAATGAACTTTGCAAGTTTTAGATTTATACATCTTTGTTGGAGTATGTTAAGAAAGGTCTGTATTATGGTTAGACCTCACCTCATAACCAATGATTAATTTTTCATCTTTGCTAGTATGATTTGGCCTTTACTATATCTCATTCCACCTTCCCTAAAGTTCATAGTCTCTCCCTTGTCCATCCAGATGAGGACCATGTGCCTAATTACATAAAAAGGGTTAGTTACTTCTCTTGTTATGAACTTAGGCTTACTACAACCTTGTCTGCCAAAGGGTATTAATTACTTACTAGACCCTAGAGAATCTTCTTCAGAGGTCAATTATAATTTCTCCTAGGGAAAAATTTTGTTGGTTGACCTTAGTCCCCAAAAAGCTAAAGCTAAATAGTCCACTTTTTTTAACCTTCTAAGGATCACCCTATCACAATTTTGAAAGATGATTCAGATTCCTTGAGTTCCTTTATCCTTGATTCTGAGAGGTCACCTAGTTTGGTTATCTCTTTGCGCTATTGTATTCGTAGAGGTTGTTCCACCTACCCCTCATAAAGAGAAAACCGTTGTTGAAGAGCTACACCTGATCTCTACTTTCCCTCCAAACTAGCCCTAATGTATCTTTTGTATTTGGATCTATGATAGAGTGGACAGGATAAGTAAATCCTAGATAACCTCTTAATTATCATTTAAAAGTGGAAAATAGACCATTTTCATATGACTAAGAAAAAAAGTCATTTCCTAAATAAACCATAGTTTTTTAAAAACCTCAAAATTGGCTATATTAAATAGTAGATGATGATAGTTGGGATAAAATGAAGAAAATAATGATAACTTCTCATAACTAGGAAAGGCTTGATAGAGAGACTCAAATAATTAAGGATTAAGTAGGCTCAATAAGAAAAGGAAGAAATTGAAAGATGTGGTTGTTTTTGATAGAAAAAGCAACAAGAGGGTGCTGGCCCGTGGAACAAGGGACTAGTAGCACATTAATAGCATATTAATGGCACTAGTCGAAGCTTACAGCAGTTTAGTAGGTTATCATAGACATTAAAAGTTCTGCCTCTATCAAAAACAAAAGTATCAGTTCTTCTTAAAAAGATAAAACCAGAGTAATTACTATTATCAGCATCTTCAAAAATATTGCCACTAAGCCACACAGGGCTCGACCAAATCAAAATACTAAAATTAACATTAACCCCCATAACAGAGCAGGGGAACCAAGGGATAAGCCCAGCCAAAAAAAACCCAAACCATAGACAGCAAAGTTAATTCTTCTCTCCCAGCTGTTTGGACAGCAGGGTTCTTGCCCACTCCTCCTGGAGGAACAGGAACAGGTCTTTGTTATCTTCATTCGCTTCCAATTTGCCGTCAGCCAGCTTCTCCTATACGTTACATAGGGTCATCACCGAGGCATGCATCACCTTCAGAGCAAATTTGTTTGTCCTCTTACAGAGGTCCATCAGGTCCTGCATACCCTTTTTGATCTCTGCAATTTCCTTGTCAATATTCACAAACTTACTTTTAAGGGTACCTGCGAAATTGCTTTTTTCCTCCATTCCAGAGGAGAGGGGTTTAACCTAGGGGTCATAGTGGGGGCTTTGGAGTGGGGTAGGACTCATAGTTCTCTGGGGGTTGGTCAGGGGGTATTAGCAATCAGGCTCATATAGCCTTCCGAGGAAACATTTCTAGAATTTGTGGAGTGGGAGGCATTTTCCGTCAGGGAGAGCTCTTTGGAGGCCGTCTCCAGCATCTTGATTTTGCATTGTTCTTTGACAATTCTGTTAGACCTCCTACGGCCAGAACCGCTTAGGTCCACCTCTAAATTGATCTGGGTTTCTGTAATTTTCTATTTTTTTGGCTTAAAATCTGTCTCGGGTGTGCTATTAGCCCCTTTCTCTTCCATGTAATCCACAGAGTCCGAAACATAAGAGTCCACCAAGCCATCCTTCTTATGGGTGGGTATCTTAATACTTTTTTTACAGGATTTTTTCTCAGACTTCATAGGCCCTTGGGTGATACGGATGGACCGGGAGGAGGAATTGGAGGTCTTTTCGGCTTTTTCAGCGGGCGTTTCCTGGGGCATCATCTGAATAATTAGAGGGGGTTGGGGTGCTGGGCATATGGCTTTGTGAAACTAGAAAAGACAGAGGAGGAGGCCTTGGTGGAGGATAACTCTGTCAGGGTTGCTTTTAATATCAAGGATATTGCTTTCAATAGAGTGCAAAAGATAAAATGGTATGGAAATTAAATCTTTATTCCTAATGTGATTCAAGACAGGTAAGTGGTAGTTGTAGAACACCATGAACTTACCTTCAAGCGTGAAGTAATTCATGATAATGAGACAGATTTTTGGCCAGAAGTCTGGTAACTCTTCTCTGTTGAAACCCCCCTGTTTCCTGACCGGCAGCTCCCCATCTTTGAAAAATTATTTAAGGCTGGTAGGGTCTATAGTTTGACTAGTCTTTTTGTACTTTCTCCCCACCATAGGGAGCCCTGTAGCCTCAGTGATGACCTCCTCATTTAGCTGAAAATGAATTCCTCCCACTGAGACATTTCTGTTGTTCCAAGAGGAAACAAACTGTTTAGATATTCTCTCATCATGGCCGCCTTTCATACCTTCCATGAAACCCCAAATTCTAGTTTCCTTGCAATAGTGGGTGACCAGCAGATCAGAAGTAAAGGCTTCATCAATATTATCGGGTTCGATACGGAGAACATTACCCCCCATATCATAGGTTTGGTCTGCAATCGTCGAAATATCTTTGGGGAGCCGACTGTAGTTGCATGCCATAAAAAACCACTCTTTTTTGCAAATCCATTTCAAAAAAGGCTTATACATACCCTGCTGGTTTTGGGGATTTCGGAGATCCGGCTCCGTACTGACAAATCTAATAGATCCCTGGGTAACATAAATAGTAATAATAGCATTACTATCAATAATCGCCAAAAATGCCTTTTTACACTGACATCGATCACACCACACAAACAAAAGGTAATTATTGAACTTTATGGGGCTTTGAGTTTTGTCTTTCATAATCACACAAGTAACTCAAAAATGCTAACACATGATCGAGGATGGATACGTCATAAAGATTCCAGCCTAGCACATTCAGACAATTGTCTTCATTTCTCCCTCGATGATATGCTGAGTCATCAGAGGTAAATCACCAACTAACAACCAACTATTAAGATTGGTTTGTTTTAGCCCCATTGCCGCCAACGAGTCAGCCACTGAGTTTCCCTCTCTGTAGGTATGGTCTATAGATATATGTTGGAAGCTCTCCAGAAGCTCATGGACCTCCAAAATAATGGGACTAGTCTGCCACCCTACACTAGCACCACTCTTAACTGCCTCTATTATTACTTTGGAATCACCCTCGATTTCCAGCTATCTAAAGTTCATCTGTTTTGCAAGTTTAATCCCCCAGAGAAGAGCAGTCCCTTTCGTCTGGGTGATAGTACAGTTATTGATAGGTCCTACATAAGCCAAAAGGAAAGTGCCATGGTGGTCTCTCAGCACTCCTCCTCCACCGTGCCCAAGGTTGTTAACTGCCCCATCAAAGTTTAATTTTATCCTGCCTCTAGGAGGGGCATTCCATTTGGTGTCTTTTCTAACATTCATTTTAGTGTTATCAAACCTGGAGAACCCACTCAGGAGGTTCCAGAGTTCCGCTTTCTTAGCTTCCCAGACAGCAGGAGGGCTAGATGGGAGCTTCCATTTAGCCATCTTGACATTTTCACTTAGCAACTTAGTTCTGATATGGAGACAGGTTTCAGGCTGGATGCCAGTCTCCCTAAATATCCTGTTGTTCCTTTCCTTCCAGATGGACCAGCATATGTGCGGGGGAAGCATACACCAGAGGAGTTGGAGCAGAGGGTGGTTTGAGGGGGATCTCCATTTAACTAATTGGTGCACCTCGCAACCAAGGACCCATGAGATACCCAACCTATGATAAATTCCTTGCCACATGCTAGTAGCATAGTCACAGTGGATGAAGAGGTGATTAACTGTCTCTTCCGCCTTCTCACAAAGGATGCATCTATTAGCCATTGAGAAGCCTCTTTTAGTGAGATTATCTTGAGTTAGGATCTTACCGTGCATAAGGGTCCACCAAAAAAAATTTATTTTAGGCGTGAGTTGGGGGATCCACACCTTCTTCCAATCCCCTGGGTTGCACTCTTCCTTAAGAAGCAGGTTATAAGCCAAACTAACAGTGAAAGCTCCAGACTGGGTGGGGGTCCAACTAATAGAATCTTCAACCTCATAAATTTTGATACTAGTCAAGATGTCCATAAGCTCCTTTGCTGAGTGCTACAGATCCGGTCTATCCCTTAATTGATTAGGTATATCAGTCCAAACTCTTCCATTGGTATAGTTGGAAGCTCTAAGACCCAGGGTAGGTCGAAGGAGATCCATAATTGGTTTGAATTTATTACCCAGCTGAGGTTGGTTCATGATCCAATGGTCATTCCAAAATCTAATGGATCTACCATTTCCAATTTTCCAAATAGCCCCTCTGTCTAGGAGGGCCTTACACTTGCATATGTTTATCCAGAGTTTGGAACCACTAGGGTGGTTGTTGTTATGGAACCTAGTTCTGTAGGGGTGGCCTTGAAGATATTTGGTTTCCATAATTCTGCACCACTCCGCTTTTCCCTCAATGAGCTTCCAAGCCACCTTAGTAGTAAGGGCCTTGTTCATCAGACCAATTTTCCTGAGGCCAAGACCACCCAACCTTTTCGGGAGGCAGATAGTGTCCCAGTTGACAAGTGAAATCCTCTTTTTTTCTTCAGTCCCTGCCCACAGAAAGGTTCTCTGAATTTTTTCTAGTTTTTCGGCCATATTGCTTCTGATGTTGAAGAGGGGTAGAAAGTAGACCAGGATCCCTTGGAGGGTAGAAGAAACCAATTGAAGTTTTCCAGCATTGCTTAAAATCTTTCCTTTCCAACCAGCAAGTTTCCTCTGGGTTCTTTCTAGGATAGAGTTCCAGAATTATAGGGATACTTCTTTGACCGTGAGGGGGAGGCCAAGGTAAGTCAAAGGGAGCGAAGCTGCCAAGCATCTCAAAATTTGCAGCACCTTATTTTGTACGTCCACTGGACTATTGAAGAAGAATAGCTGGCTTTTTTGATAGTTAATACATTGACCCAAAGCCCAAGCATAACAATCCAAAGTTTGTTTCCATTGCCTAGCCTCAATAACAAAAGAATACCCAAAGAGGAAAGTGTCATCCACAAACTATTCCAACACCACTTGAGGGTGAGTGGAAGCAGGTTTGATGTCATTTATCTTCCCCAAAGTGGATAACATACACATAGTCCTGCTAAGCACATCAGCCACCATGATAAAGAGGTAGGGAGAGAGCGGGTCTCCCTGTCTGAGACCTTTCTCAGGGGTAAAATTTCTACCCGGGGAACCATTATTTAGGATAGAAAAACTAATAGTTTGGGTACATTCTTTTATAATTCAGATAACCTTTTCATTAAAGCCCATTTTAGCCAGAATTTTGAGCAGAAAGGACCAATTAACTTTGTCATAAGCTTTGGAAATATCTAGTTTAAAGTCCATACCTGGGGCTCTACTTTTGTCCATCGAGTAGATAATTTCATGAGTGGCAATGGCCACGTCCAGAATATGTCTACCAGGAACAAAACCTTTCTGGGTGTTGCTGATAATATTGTCAAGGAGAGGCTTGATTCTGCCAATCAGGATCTTGGTGAGGATCTTGTAGAAGGTATTACAGAGGCTAATGGGTCTAAAATCCATCATAGAAGTAGGGTTTTCATTCTTAGGGACAAGCACAA
>MU226194.1:597117-607322 GCA_018584345.1 Thuja plicata
TGATCAGAGGTAGTTCTAGGGAGAGCCGACAAGGTGGAGTTTAGGCAGAGGTTCCAAGAGGAAGTGACAAGGACCCTATCAAGCCTCACCTAGATTAGGTGAGAACCTTTCCTATTGTTGGACCAGGTGAAAGGGTCTCCCTTCAGAGGAAGATCAAGAAGGCCTTTGGAAGTAATAAAATTCGCCAGCTCCCCCATACTGTCTGAGTAATCTATGAGGCCACCACTTTTTTCAGAGGGGTACAGGGGGGTGTTAAAATCACCAGCCAACAGACAGCTCACAGAGCCAACCAAAGCAAGCTAATGGCTCAACTCATTCCACAGAGAGGCACGTGCGTGCCTGGTGTTCGGGGCATAGATATTAAAGGTGGTCCATTCAACACTAGACATCATAAAGGTGACAGCAAGGAAGTTAGGGGAAGAGTTAACCAACTGACCAGTTATTCTATTCGGGTTCCAGAGAGTGGCAATACCACCAGACGCACCCGCAGCTTCAGAATAAAGGAAAGCAGCCCCAGGCCAAAGAAGTGGCGCCAGAGTAGAAAAGGTACTAGCAGACATTTTGACTTCCTGTAGAAGAAGAATCTCTAGCTTGAGATAAAAAATATAGTGTTTAGCAGCCGTTTGTTTAAGGGATTTGTTCAAACCCCTCACATTCCAAGAGATGCAGTTCATCTCTTACTTTTGAAGCTAGATTCCAGGGTTTGTTGCCTTCCTGCCGCAACCTCCCTTGTGGATCCTTTTTATATTCTTACTCATTCTGAGGGTCTTCCTCTTGGTGTATCCACCCGCACATCTGCCTTTTTATTTCTGATTTTCTTTTTTTGTGTTTTCCATTCCCCCACCTCATCCTCAGAACCATCTCTTGAGCTGAGGGGACTTTTCTTTACCGCCTTTGGGGTGTGTTTAGCCATCCGGATTGGGTCAAGCAGCTCAAGGGCTACCACAATATCGGGTTGTTCCTTCCTGGCCAAGAAAGACTTTCTCTCCTCAGGGCGAGGCGTCAATGTTAGAGTAGGTTCCAAAACTATGGATAACACAGGATGGGCCTCCTGAACTGTCAGGGTTGGGTCTGGGAGAGACCCAGAGCATCCCAAACCCGGCTCCTAGGGGGAGACTATCTCACCTTCTTCCGGTGTCAGTACATCAGAATCTGTATCAAAGGCCACAGGTGACTGCACACCAGGAACCATCTCCACAGCCACCGAGGGTGGCTTTGACACCACTGATTCCTCCAACACCGCTGGGGGAGGGGCCTCTGCAATTCCTTTATCCTTGTTCTATTGCTTCTCTTCCGACTTGTTGGTCTTGCAAGTATCACTAGAGTGACCTCTGCATTCACATTTATGGAAAAATAGGGTAGCATTCTCATAGACTAATGCTTGGGTCCATCTACCCAGTTTAGATTTCAATATAAAAAAGTTGGGCAGGATTTTATTCATAGTGACATTCACGCAGAATCTAGCAAACACCAACCTAGATTTAGACCTTGTCACCTGATCCATCGTGATGAATGAACCAAAGGAATCCCCAATCCATCTGAAGACCTTCTCATTCCAATACTCGAGCGGGAGGCCCAGGAGGTGGACCCAAACAGGAGCCGATCTAGTTAGGTCTATTTTCGGATTGAATCTGGGCTTCCACTTCACAAGGGCTAGAAAATGCTTTCCATAAACCCATGAGCCAGACAACACACTGGTCATGTCCTCGATAGTGGTAAACTTAAACAAGAAGAGCCCACCCGGCATGGCCAAAACCAGGGCTGATCCTTTGATCTTCCACTGGTTAGAGACCCATTTTCTGACCATTTCAATGGTAGGTCAGAAATTGAAGAATCGACCCACTAGAGCCATCTGAAAGTCAGCCATCATGTGATTCACCACAAATTCTAGGAGCGACAGTTCTGCTCCTTCTTCTGTCTGAACAAAATCCACCAAAAGGGCCTGTAAGGAATGTTGGGCATCACCGACAATAGCCCCTTTCCAGTTAGGTTTAGGAGATAGCAGGGAATCAACAGAAGAAGACTCCTTTTGAGATTCCCCTGTTGACTCTGGCACAGTGACCGTGATCTGGGGTCCATCCGGACCAATAGGTGGGTCTGCCAGGGGGGCAGCATCTCCCCCCGGGGAGGCGGGCATGGGAACCTTCAGTTTGAAAATGAGCTGGGCGGGAAAGTGTTCAGAAGTTGCAGAGCGAGAAATATTCAAAACCAAAAAAGTAGTTGAAAGCTCGCCTTTTAGAGGTTGTTGCTAAGCTTAATGCTAAGGGATAATCAAGGCATGTTATTAACGAATATTAAGAAATTAAAAGTGTATTGCAAGGGATCTATTAAGATTATAGTCACTAGTATCACAGTTTTCCAACAAGATTTGTAAAAGAGAAAATAAAAATGTAAGTTGCAAGAAGACCATCTTCATCCTCACTGTAACTCTTATCCCTCTAGCTCAAAGAATTAAAATACTCAAAAGCTAGTACCCACTCTATTATTCCTTTGACAACTATGTCTGGCTTGAACTTGTCCCTTAGGGAGCTGAATTGTGAAGAAATGCTAGATTTTCTCATCAAGGAGTGGTAGGCCATAAAAGGCCTAAAACTATTAAATGACCTATAACTTATCTTCTAGTCTACGTTTAGTCTCCTCTAGTTTTGGTTATTCCTAGTTTTTTTTGTTGTTGTCTTTTTTCTTTCCTAGTCTCAATTTTTATGATTTTTTTTAATATTTTCTACTATATTTCTCCTAAGTGACTTGTATTTTTGGGATTTGTTACAAATTTGACCTACAATCATTGTATTAATTGGCTACATAGATGTAGATTTGGTTCTTTATCTTTAGTTTCATCAATTTGGATCAACACTGCCTCTTTTGTATTTTCATCTTCTTGAATAGGTTCAAGCATTTGTTCACATGAGCCTTTCCCCCTAACCAACTTTGTCACTTGTATATCCTCATCAAACTCCATTACCTTAGTAATTCAATCAACTCTCTTCTTATTTAAATCCTTGGTAAGAAGAAACTCTTTGACACTAGGATAGGCAACCATCAAATGAACCTTGCTATTATATATTAGATGTTTGAACTTCTTAAGGTGTTTGATCACAACTAAAACATGCTTCTCCACAAAACTATACCTTTTTTCATAGTCTTCTAGACCTTTTCTAAAGAAATCAAGAGGATTATCAAAGCCCTCATTATTTTGTTGAATTAGAATTGCAGAAATTGTGTCAAGGCTATCATATGCATACAATGTAAAATTCTTCTAAAAGTTAGGATTCATCACTGTTAGGACTGATGAAAATCGTTCCTTGATGGCTTGAAAATTGTTCTTTCCTTCTCTAGTCCATTTGAATGATGCATTCTTCTTTAACATGGAAGTCAAAGGATGTAATAAATTTTCAATTCATCCCAAAAAATTCTAACAAAGTTGATTCTTCCTATAAATATTTGTAGTCATTTCTTCTATTTAGGTAATTGTATCTCTAAAATAGCTTGAACTATTTTAGGATCCACTATTGCAACATGTTTAGACACAATATACCCAAGTAATCTACCTTCATGAACTGTAAAAACTAATTTCTTGGGATTAAGAGAGATGCCAAATTCCCTACATCTCTGAAATTTTTTTCTTAAGTGGCCTATGTGATCCTTGGATTCTTTAGAATACACAGTGATATCATCCAAGTACACAAGCACAAACTTATACATAAAACTAGAAAAGGCCATATCCATACCCTTTTGGAAAGTATCTCCTGCATTGGATAAGCCAAATGATATCCTCTTATAAGCCATAGTACCCCATTTGGTGGTAAAAGTTATTTTGAATTGATCATCATACTTTACTAGAATTTGGTTATAACTAGAATAACCATCAAGGAGTGAAAATTGTTCAGAACCTGAAATAAATTGAAGGATTTTCTCCATTGATAGTAAAGGATGGCGATCTTTGAATGAATCCCTATTCAAATCTTTGAAGTCAACACATAACCTCAACTCTCCATTCTTCTTTCTCACGGGTACTAGGTTTGAAACCCAAGAGGTATGCTTGATAGGGTAGATAATACCACTTTCTATTAGATTTTTTATCTCTTTTTGGATCATAGGATCTACCTTAGGGTTAAGTGGTTTTTGCTTCTGCCTAATTGGCTTTGCATTTGGTTCTATTTCTATGGTGTGTTGGGCCAATTATGGATCAAACCCTTTTAGATCACTATATTCCCATGTAAACTCATCATTAAACTCTAGAAATGACTCAGTAAAATCTTTCTTTTCTTTCTCTGAATTGATTTTACCAACCTTTTGTAGCTTACCTTTGAAGATTTCAAGCTCCTAATAATGTCCCTCTTTGATCAACATGCTAGTTTTGTTCTTTTTAAACTGATCGTTTGTACTAAAAAATGAATTCTAAGGTGACCAATCCTTTGGGCATCTTGTTAGACCTTAACTATATTATTTGATCTCCATATTGATGCTTCAGTTTGTCTTGGTTAGTCACTGCAAAACATCCTCTTCAAGAAGAAAATTCAAAACTTGTGCATCAACATCAAACACTTGCCAATTAGTGTCATTATCTGGAATAGATGGTCTAACAATTATCTTGACATGTTGATGTGTTTTATCCTTACTGATCTCATTTAAAATTTCAATTTCTCCACCTACTGCAACTAGTCTATCAGCATGCTGATTTTCTCTTCTAGGTATTGAGATGATATTGAATGCATAAAATAACTCCAATAAGTCCAAAATTCGGTGCTTGTATGACTTCAAAGTATCACTTTTTACCACATGCAAGCCCCTAATTTTATTGAGAACAAGTTCACTATCTCCAAATACTTGAAGACACTTGATATTCCTTTTTCTAGCCCATTCAAGACCTTGAATTAAACCTTCGTATTCAGAAGTGTTACTAGTACATGTAAATGCAAATTGAAAAGAAACATAATACTTATCCCCTTGTGGGGTTACAAGCATTGCACCTCTACCAGCTCTATTCGTACTTCTAGATCCATCAAAGTACATTTTTGATACTTGATTATGCTCTTCTTAATTCTGATCTACAATATTTTCAAGGTTTGGCATCAATGTATCATGTACATTCCTAAACCCGCCTCTTCAATGATTGTATTTTGATTCTCATGAGAATTTTTTGCTGCCCATTCATCCAATATGATGTCTATAATACCTTCTACTTGAGTATCTGACTCTTGGACTGAAAGGTGTTCATCATGGTCAAATACAAGATAATTATCATTTATGGCACTAGGCACATAGGGATCAATTTGATCTTTGGCCAACATTTCAGATTTGATGGTCACTTTGGTTCCATATCTTGTTTTAAATAACATATGTGGCCAATCTAAGGACAAGTAACCTCCTATCTTAGCAGTGAAATCCCTTGATAAAGATAATACAAAATAAGGAGGAAGGTCTATAACAAATATGTCTTGCAATATATAAAAACTAGGACATGCATGGAGTGTGAGGCTTGCATCCTTAACCAAACCTACTGTACTTACAGTTGAACCATCCCACTACACTACTCCTTTCTCAAGGGGCTAATATTTGAGACCTAATTGGTTTTCAATATTTTTTGTCATAACTGAGCTTGTAGCTCCACTATCAACCATGCAATTGTGAACAAGCTTATCCCTTATAATGAGAGAGATATAAAGTGAAGGAGGCTTAACATCTTTACTTACTAATTTTCTAATTTCCTTAGAGTCATTTGTAAGAATTTTTAAAGGATCATCAATAACTTTATAAATACAAACTTGTCTTTCCTTTAAAGGAGAAGATAACATCTCATCTTGGCCAGGAATAGAAAGAGTATCCCACATATTTATAGTAACATTCATCCTCTTCATATTTTCAACAATATTGAATGAGATAGTTGCATGTACCTTTTGGGGAGCCTTGACACCAAAAGGCTCAAATTGCACTTGAGGCTACTCCTTGGCTTTCTCTTGAGGAGTTCTTTGTAGGACCTTGGTGACTTTAGGAGTAGATGATCCTGCACCTGAAGCATCTTGGTTGCTATTTGTTGTTGGTTGAGCTGAATCTAGAGCTCTCTTCGTACTTATGGTATTTTCTACAATTAGAGTAGCATCTCTACTCACTCCATAGAACTCCTCATCTTTCCAATTGAGAAAATTTGCATCAGTTGGAGGTTGATCCTGCTATTGTGAACTTTCTTCTGCAATTGGTTGAGAGCTTGATGAACCTTGCACCATGAGTTCTTGATTGATTATCCCATTTGAACAAGTGGCTTGATTGTGAGCTTGATTGAAAGTAAAACACCATTCATAATCTCCAGCAAGGTTATCTGGAATAGGAACAATATCCTTGTTTGGATTAGTTGCATTAAGAGGTGTTGGAGCATAAGGCTGATAAGGCCTTCGATTAAAATTTTTCCTGGATCCTTGAGAATTTCCTTGACAAGGGGGTCTATTACCTTGATATTATTTCTCTTGACCTTGGTATTGCTGATTAGGCCCTTGATACTACTGATAAGGTGGTCTAGGGTATTGATACTATTTCCTTATACTTTTCAACTCATTACCTAGGGTTTGTAATAAGGTCTCCATCTTTTTTTATTACCTCTTATCTCTAGCAAATCTTGAGAAGGTTCTGAGACCACTGATTCATGATTTACAAATGGTTGTGAAGTTTATGTAGTAGGAAAATGATTGAATGGGGGTAATTGCTAAGGAATATTAGGCCAAATATTTGAAAAATAGGAATAGGTGGCCTAGGTGCTATCTTTCTAGCTTGAAAGAGGCTATTTTTAGCTCTAATAGATATCCCAAAAGCTTGGGGTAGTGAAGTACCTCCCATGGATTGGATCATGACTATGATATCACTATTTAGGCTTCTCAAGTAATAAAGAAATGCATGATTTATAGAGGGCCTTAATATTGAAAGGATTCTATACCATGACTTCTCAAAATCTATTGTTGAAATCCATCATTTTGTCTTAAGGAGCATATTTGATTGTGTACACCTCTCTTCTCGTGATCCATGGATCCCTAAGCTTTCCAAGGGCGAGGATCAGTAGCAAAGGTTTCACAAATGATATAAACCAAATACACAATACTACTAAAACAAATAACAATGAAAAGTAATCAATAAAATGTACAAGCAAGAGAAAGGAAAAAAAATGAATGAAAACCCCATGATGCTTGAAGCTTCTATTGTCTCTCTCTACTCCTTCCGAAACGTTGTTCTTGATGCTTAGTATTGGTGGGGTAGCGTCTATGACTTGAGAAGTGTTGAGAAGTTGCTAATTGAAATGGGTGTGTGATCGCAAGATGGCCTGAATGCTAGAACCAAACTAACGGAGTAATGGCGCACGAGAGCTTGAAATCCTGGATCCTTCAAATGGTTATGAAGGGTTTATTATATAGGAATTGGTGATGAAATGAATGGTTGAGATCAAAAGGAACTGGAGAGGTCCGCAGTAAACTCCACCTCTTCATTTGGTAAAGAGGGATAGAGTTTGGTTGACTGAAGAGCTAATTATGAGTTACCTTTTTGAACTGAAGAGGTGGGTGATGTTACCCATGTGGACTGGAGAGATGGGTGGAGTAACCCATTTGATTTGATTAGAGTTATCTCTTTGAAGATAAATGAATATTTAATTCATTTATTTAATTATTGTTTTCAACATGTGAGATAATTGAATTCTTTTTGATTAAGAATTGCTTTATTTGATGAAATTAAATTAATTTAAGTGAAATTAATCTAATTGGAAGAATTTAACTAGTAAGTTTAAATGTTTAAATTTAAACTATAGGAAATTGAGTTTTAATTAATTAATTAATGGTAATTAATCAATTAAAGCTAATTAATTAAATAAAATTAATTATTTAATCAATTTTGGGAATCTGATTGGATGATTTGGGGAATGAATTTAGAAGAAAATAGATGATTAATTAATGATTAAAAAATAATTAATTAATAGATGGAAATTAGTGTTTTTAATGTAAAGTCGCAAGCCTGTCCATTTTAGGGTGTCTACATTTGCCCCTCTTTGATGCGATGTGACTTGTCGCAGTGTGTCAAAGATTCTTTGATTTTGCCCCAGCTTGCCTTGGCTAGTAGGTGTATTTATGCCCCCTCAACAAATTTGAGCGAAAAGTCACGAGACAAGCGTTGATTTGTTGAAACTGCAATTTCTGGAACTGGGTAGCTAACGCATTTGAAAAATACTTTAATATGCCCCTGTAATTAACCTTCGAAGTTTCCAGGGACTGGGAAGAATTTTTGGACTTCCTAGTGAAATTAGGGTTTTCTGGAACCCCTATAAGTAGCGAAGAGAGCTCTTCATTTGTCACTTTGTGATCTTGGAGCTCTAATAATCTTGGTGAGTTGGCTTTTTGATTTCTGCCTTATTTTCTTCTATTTTCGAGTGATGGCTGGCCTTCCTGGCATTGTTCACATCTCCAACTAAGTCCAGACCTACCACAGACCAGCTGGCTCTGGACGTCCGGTGAATTTTCTCGCGTTGCGTGTCATTAATGCTTGTATTTATTACTTTTAAAAATTGTACTTTTTGGAAAAAAATGTCACGTGTGCTGCAATCGGGTGCGGTTTTGCCACAATTGCCAGTTAAATACCGTAATTGATAAGTGTGCCGCACTTGTATATGAAAAATTTTGTAATTGAAATTTGTATGCCACACTTGCTAGTTGTGTTTCGCAATCACTTAAAAGTACCGCAATTGCCATGCTTTATTACTGTAATTGACTTTTTAGCACTGTTTGCCTGATTGTCTTGTCTGTTATCTACCTTTTCTTGCTTCTATTACTTTCCTTAATGACTGAAACTGATAATTTTCTGATTTTATTGTATGTGCAGCTCACTGGGCAGATCTTGCGCTGTTGGGAGTCCAGGCCGGCAGGACTTGTTTATAGATTTCAGCTGACCAAGGATGAGAGGTCAGTGCTTCATGATCTTGGTTTGTACTAGTTATGTTATATGCCTGAGATCACGACCAATAGGGGTCTGATCTCCGCTCTAGTAGACCGATGGCATTCAGAGACATGCACTTTCTAGCTACCCACTGGGGAGTGTACCGTTACTTTGGAGGATGTGTATCGCATCATCCAACTCCCTATCCAGGGTGAGCTTGTGGAGTATTCCACACGCATTGGTGTTGTTGCATTGACCGAGCTCTCTGGATTTCCTCGGGATCAGCTCAGGCTGGCTAGTGACTATGACATTCCTTGGTCTAGATTTAGGTTAGGCCTTGATAGATTGTCCACGTTGCTGGGTAGTTTGATATGTGGGATTCTATGCCCCGATTTTTGACAGCGTGGTTTTTCTATTGGCTTTGGTAGTGTCTTGCAGAGTATGGTCTGGGACCATACTGTCTTTGCTTGGGGTCCATGCATGTTGGCCCACATGCATTTTCACATGTTGTATGTGGCTTACCTTGATGGTAAGTCGCTCGGCTGTGGTGCGACTTTGCTATAGATTTGGGCATGGGAGCATATTATAGTCTGTCATCCTGTTGGTGCCCGTGCTCTCCCAGCGGATAGGCCATATGTCTTCATGTATGATGGAGCCATTTTACAGATGCATATAGGTCACTTGTCTTATTGGCAGCAGTAGTTAGATAGGATCCCATATTTCATATGGAGGTCGTACAGAGATTGTCATGTCTAGGATGGAGAGGACATTCATCTACCATTTTGTCATCAGCGGAGATACTTGATTGGTCGTGTGACCGATCATGTTCATATGATAGATTTTTACAACACCGACAGGGTGTTGCACCAGTTTGGGGAGCAACAGGATGTATCTGATTCATATGCATATTTTTCTCAGAGGTCGAGGGATGCTACTGTTTGGGGTGCTGTAGTGTCACTTGATGCTGCTCACACTGAGTTCTTAGGTTTACTTCCTATTGCATGGACCTGGCACTCTGCCACTGTAGACCCAGGTTTTTCTTGTTTCTGATTGCTTATGTACTTCCTTTCTTCTCTTGATTCATGATTATATCCTATTTTGATACTTATGTTTTTATTGGCTCTAGTACTAATAGTTGAATTTGTCTTTTGCAGGCACTACACCATAGTATGATGCCCATTGGTTGTAGCATCGATCGATCGCACTGACAGATGTCTCGCATCTGGTTCCCAGGACTGTTATGAGGAGGGCTCGATAGGTACGGTGTGGTAGGGGAGGCCATGGTGAAGGGAGAGGTGGTG
>MU226195.1:0-11555 GCA_018584345.1 Thuja plicata
GGGGGGAGCGGTTTGCCTTGGTCAAACCCCAGTTTTGGAATTAACCTCAAATATATGTAATTGAAATTATAGTAATAGACAAAGTAAATGCATAAATTCATGTTTCTTGTAAAAGTCCTTGTGGAGGATTCGAATCCTTGAGTCCACAAGTATGTATGCAAGAATGTGGAATGTATAATGTAGGATGTCTTCAATCTCTTGCTTGTAGATCTCCAACACCAAGTCTTGAATGGGTTTTTGATTATGAAGAGGCTTGGAAGAAGGTGGATGGAGAGATCACGAAAAGGGCACTATGTAGCTTGAATCCTTCAATGGCTTCTCATGGATCTCTTTGAATGCTTGAAGGCTTGATGGTGAATAAATCCTTTCTTGAATTCTTTCTCCTTAGCTTGTTGGAATTACACTTGATGATAGTTTGAGAATGCTTGATCACCATTAGAATACTTAGAGAAAATGAGAGGAGAAAGCTCCCTTTTATATGAAACTAGGGCATAATCTTCTAAGGAGGCCAACATAGGAGAATTAAATCCTCATTAAAGCCTTTAACCTTAGGAGAGGACCTATATTAAATATAATTTAGGAATCGATGCTTCGGAACCTATAACAGCTGACCCGGAAGTGGGAAACAAATTTTTACAAAGACTGACATCCGAAAACTTTGGGACCCCAGGATCTGAACCCTGGGTCAAGGTCGAGGTTGATCTTGACCTAGGTCAGGGTTGAGGTCGACCTTGACCTAGGTTAGGGTTGAGGTCGACATGGATCAGAAAGGTCAACCCTAACCTTGATGTCCAAGATCTCAGGTCTGCAGTCCAAAATGCAGAAATCAGGTCAAAAAGAAGTGGAAAGTGGGGCAGGACAGAGGGAAAGTCAGGTCAGAGATTAGGAACCCATTCAAGGTGTTTTTCATGACCCAAAACTACTTACATGGAAGGCTAAACCAGTCTATCATGGAAGTGATTCCATTTTCTGACTATACAAGGGGATATGATGTATAATTAATCCATCTTGAAATAATTTTATAAATTTCTTAAGAGAAGTGACTTCTTCTGGTGACAATTGAGCTTCATATTCTTGTCCCTTATGGGCTCAAGACCTATCATATTTTATCATTGAAACCTGAACTACCATTAATTTACTGTTCATAATTGAATTCTTTAAACGCAAAATCATGATTATTTTTCAATTTTTTAAAAGGAACTTCATTGCTTGTAGCACTTGTTGACTTCACATCAGCAACTCCCTAATCAAGCAATATAATATGTGTTCACTTAAAACTATTAGTTGCGTAAACAAACAAAACCACGACAACAAACATGTGACTGACTTTGATATTAGCTTCTTTGGTGTTCTTAACATATACAAGCTCACTCGTTCTAAACAAGAAAATGAATAACTTAAACAAATTTGATTTCATGGAATACAAATTGGCAAGGTTGCATGATCTGACTTTACATGTAGACTTTTAGAACAAGAAAAATTGACACATTGACCAATAAGGACAAAATTCCTATATTCCTAACATCATGCAAGTTACCTAGGGTAAATTCTTAAAATTCTATTGTAAACATGGAATCTATTTTAAATAGATATCTATAAATCCCATTCACGAACTCTCTACCCTGACCTCATCATAGTCAGTCAAACATAATTTTCTAGAATTTTAAGTCATTCAAGAAAATGAGACAGTGCACTTAATAAAATTCAAAAAGGTGGTGCATTTACCTGCAATTTTCTTCTCGTCATACTTGTTCCTCTCACTTCTTGTAATCCCTTCCTAAGCTGCATTTTATTTTTTAACTTAACCAATCACATACTTAGCCCAAAGTCAAACGAAAAGGTTGCCCCATTTATCGCGAATGCTCCTCTCCTATTATTGATAGCGAATACATTCATTATTCAATTTTCTTGGTAATGTTATTCAGTTTTTATTTAACGAGAAAACCCAAAAAAAATTAAAACAAAAAAATCTCACATCGTATTGACTAAGCTATCTTTCTTATGGTTTTCCACACACCTCGTCATTTTCTCGCCTTCTCTCACCTTCTTTCTTTGCTATTAAACTGTCATTCATCTTCCTTTGTTCACCTCATTTCTACTTGTTTTCTTCTCACCGTTGTCACTAAGATGAAAATGGAAGGACTGCCTCTTCATCTGTACCATTCTCAGCATTTCAATCTGCCCCTTCTATACCTCCTGCGCTTCATCTTTCTTTTGTTAACAATTTTCAAGCCATGCCTTGCTTCTTTATCTCAAGCTTGTCCAGAATTCTTCCAATGTGGAAATCAAACCTTCGAATATCCCTTGGGAAGAAAGAACATCGGTTGCGGTGACCCAGTGCTTCAGGTTGACGGTGAGCTTAACGTGAATATGCCTCTACTTAACGTCAGTGGCTACCAATACTATATACTTGAGCTTTTTGGCCACTGGAAAGAGGGTCCTGACAATCACATGACAATAGTTGACAGAAATATGTGGGGAGGTGCTTGCGACTTGTCGACCAATAACCATACAGTGGAATTATGGTCTACCCCTCACTTTCACATTTCTGATGAATACATAAATATAAGTCTTTGGGGAGAGTGCGGCCATGAGATCAGAGATTACCCGCCTGCTGAAGTGTATGCTCTAGAATGTAATAGGACTTGGTATCATTCTGACTCAAGCCTGGGCACGTATTGTAAATCATTAGTGCAGATACCTGTTAAAAAGCTCGACAAAGATCATCGACCGTTGCTTCAAAGGCTAAAGGATGGGTTCACAGTAATATGGAATTCCAGCACAGGCTGTGAGCATTCCCAGCCAGGGAAAGAGATTTGTATTTCCAACGTCAAACATCTGACGTGATTGAGTTGCGAATCATTGAAGCCCGGTAAGAATTGTAACTCCCTGTCTCCTTATTCAATGTAAAACGTCAAACTTTTAGTTTGTTATTTCATCTTTATTTCCTAAGAAAAATACAAACAATTACCTCTGCCTTTACTTATATATTAAACCACGCAGGTGGGTACAACACTGCTAATAAGACTGCTATTACTCTAGGTAAGCATCCCTTCCTCTTCAGTATCCACACTTTTAACCAGGAAGCTAAATGTGTGTCAGAAATGCTTTAGTTTTGTTCATCTGTTAATTATTTCAATCACTTTTATAGTTTCTTGACAGTTATTAGAATTAATGGTTAATTAGCCGATAGGATTTATTTGTGAGCTTGCTCACATACGAACATGTCAATACCTGTCTCACGCTGAAAACCACTATGTAAGCGGTCTACTGCTGAGAAACTCGTCGATATATTGTCTCTTCGCATTTAAAGAAAAAGCAAATAAATGCAATATCGTTGGGTAGACGTCAGGGAAAATGCAGTATGGCCAATCAGATTTTAAATGCGGTGGCTATTTAATTTGTTTGAAAGAATAGAAGCTCTCAAGATTCGGACCGTCTGCCTGAAGGAGAAATCGATGGTTCACATTCAGTTTTGTTTGCTTGCGTGGGTTTCGTAGCGGGTGAGCATGGTGACCAGCTGATCACGCGTGAGGTTTCCATTGGTGTCCTTGTGAATATCGGCAGAGAATAAAAAATTGAATGATGGACCCACCTCTTTGGCCACCTAGTACATATTGTCCACCAAATTCTGTCGCCACACTTGAATCTCCTATTTGAGGACATTAATGGTGACGTTGGCATAGAGTATATAATGCACAAACACCAGACTTTTGCACGGAATATAAAATTGCATAACAGAGCTAATACAAAAAGAAAGATCTTCATTGTTGCGGAGCTCAGAGCAATTTGAAGCGTCCATTACCTAATCTCTAGTTATATATTTACATTAATGGTGTCGTAGAGGAGTAGTTATATTCTGCCCAAAATAATATATTGTGGTCTTGTGAAGGAATGGATTTGTTTTTTCTTCGGGATGAGATTGTTTGGATAGATCATTTATCTTTTTCTTTTGGAATTGGTTTTGGGCTTTGCCACGAATGAACAAACTATTGCAAGATGCAGGGATGGCTATATTTTCTAGAAAATAATATAAATTACTCTTTGTTGGTTTAGGTGTTGGAATACCAAATGCTAGATATGGTCAATTCTGGAAGATGTCACAATTCTGGAAGATATATATCCTAGAAATGATTTTCGGAATATGGGCTGGACCCATTTGGTTCACCTGGAAGATGACTGAGAAGATGCATAAATAATTTTAATTAGTTATTTCTTAATCTTTTTGAATACGGTGTGTATATGTGTATATACACACACATACAAATACACACACACACACACACACACACACACACACACACACACACACACATATATATATATACACACACATGTACATATGTGTGTATATATATACACACATGTGTGTTTATATATACACACATGTCTATATACATGTGTATGTATACACACACATGTATATATACATGTGTGTATATATACACACATATATGTGTGTACACACATGTGTGTATATATACACATATACGTACATATACACATATTTGTGTATATATACACATATGTATACACACATACACACATTTACACATATATCATGTCATGGATCCGACGAGATATTAAATTTACTTTTGTAAAAATTGGAATTGGAATTAATTCCAATTCCACCTATTTAGGTGGAAGATTGATATGCCCATTTTGGGGCAAAATGGGAATTTCGTAACTTCATTTCCATTTTTATTCATGGACCCAAACATGGAATTTGGCATTATCTAGAATTAGATAATGCCAATTCCAGTCTAATTCCAGCCTCCAAATAGGTTAGAGTTGTAATTTGGTTGTTTTTGTTGGATTATAGGGTTGACATTGACCTGCCTAAGATCGAAGTGTGATTTGAGCATTTAATAGTGGATGCAAGTGTATAAGTGGGACGTAGGGCACTTTTGACATTTCTCAACTTCACAATGAACACTCTAGAGATAACAATTGCTTTCTTGGAGTCCTGAATAGATAGAGAGAACAAAGAACATTCACAATATGTAGTTTATTTTTCTATAATATTTCCTTCAACGGGGTATAATCAGCTCCCTTCACCTTTTCCCCTCAAGGAAGCATGTCTTGAACATACTTCATGATGTTAGTGTTCTGCTCAAACCTTCTAGTGAATGATGAAGGTCTTGATAATGTTGACTGTAAACCTAAAATTCTTTGAGAATCTTGTACAATTGACGATATGTATGAGGTTCTTATGGTTCACTATAATTCCGTTAGAATGATTGCTTCTTGGGCCTCCGAGCTCTTGAAAGATGCCTTTGTTTTTGGCTCTTGTTGGGAAGCTCGATCCTGACCTCAGAGTGAGAAATAAGTCATAAATTATTGGTTAGTGTAAACATATTTTCCAAAATTCAAAATCAGTAGCTTTAAAGAAATAGGTCTTATGTCAAAATTATAGGTCTCTGGTAAAGTGCCCTACAATGGTCGTGAATTATCTGAGTTTGTATGTCAAAGAATATCATCTTATATTAGTCAACATGATATTCACAATGGAGAGCTGAGTGTTAAAGAGACTCTAGATTTTCCTGGTCTATGGACCAAGGAGTTGGTACTAGATATGGTATGGATAAATTTTTTTGTTCTGTTCCCCACAAGCTCTTTTTTCTCAGAAATTTTTGTTTCATTCCTATGACAAAGTTGAGGAAATTTAAATTTTGGCCTAACATACTTGAAATTGTAGGTTTTCATACTAGTGCATCCTCTATGATCATTGGCTTTCTCATATTTTCGTATGATAACATGTTTGTAATGTGTATTTTTCAAATAAATTCATTGTAAAGTATGTTTCTAATCTTTTTGAAAAGAAAGTTTATAAACATGCCAGCCAACTATAGAACTAAATATTAAGATCTTATTCAAGGTTATGTTGTCTCCATTATTTCAGAGATGCTTACTAAGCTATCAAGGAGGGAAAAGAAAGCAGTTATCAAGCCAGACAATGATATTGATGTTTTCATGAAGGTTAGCAAATTTTTGATATTTGTAGCTTGAAGTTAGTTAGATTTGTAAGATGAGATGATTTTAGTTCAATTTGACTTTATTGGATCCTCTATTCATGACTAGATATCATATAGGCAATTTATAATTTTAATTAGTAGCTTAATTTTTAACCCTCTCTCTCTCTCTCTCTCTCTCTAAACCTAATAAAATAAAACTTTCATGAATTAAATGATGGTGGACCTATTATCTTCACACTTCATATTTCATTCACTACACATGCTTAGATGCATTTGAGGTCTTTTTAAGACCCTAGGTACTCAATATTTTCTAATCAGAACTATAGAACCAAAACTCAGAATACTTTTCAACAGCAAGGGATATTCTAATTTCAATTTATATTATTTGTTATCTTCTTGTACTTTCATAAATTTGTGTATGCAAGCCATATCACTGTGAATTGTAGGTTTGACCAATGTTTAAGTAAGACAATTCATGTCACACCCTAGAGGGAAGAATCTAGATAACATGTGTTGAATTTTAACATGTTGAAGTAGATAATATTGTATCATGACAAATATACCTTGCCAATCTCGTAAGTTCTTCATATCAAGTACAAATAAAAAATGCTTTTTTATTTAACATATCTATTTGAAAAATGATCCAATGGTTTTTGTGGGATTACATCTATGCTTAAGAAAATAATTTAGAGGCGTCACGCTATTTTCATAAAATTGCTTGGCATTCCACAAGAAACACTATGTGCATAAAAAAATTGTGTTATCACATAGGGTACAAGATTTGAGTCAATTTAGGGTCTAACAGAATAAAAACAAAGGCACTTTAAAGGTTCATATTATACTCCTAGAAGACATCACGTGGTCAACATAATGGCTCTATTGGATATTGTATCTAAACAATATCATATTGAAAACCTAAGTGTAGGAGGTCCAACACGTGTCAAGGAAATTATCATGTCATGTGCTTTCTAGGAATTGAGCTCTCTTCAATCTGTTAGTCGATATTTTTTCAACATGACTACAACCCCATCAGTATAGTTCACATAAAATTTATGGTACAATTAATTTTTTGTTTTCTAGTGAAGTTTTTGGGTCCACTCAAAAACTTTCTCAAGATTTTGGATCTACTTATAGGTTGGTTTGTTGAATGTGGATGGGTACTATAATTCCTTGCTTTACTTGTTTGATAAAGGCGTGGAAGAAGGATTTATCAATCCATAAGGAAGTTATACAGCAGATGGAAGTAAGACCTTGTAGATCTATTTTCAAATTTGTTTGTGTGGGTAATGTTTATATATTTAGATTGAAATTTTTTTAATTGAATTCAATTGTATGATTCTTTTATGTATCATTTATTATAAGATAAAAAAGAATCATAAAAACATAAAATATCATCTGAAACATTGAAGAAAAATTTAAACAATCAAATCTAAAAGCAATTCAAACTATTGTTTACATACTTGTCTATATAATCTTTGAAGTTTGAACACACTTAACTTTTGATATGGAATTCTATATTCCGTGGGATTATGCTCCAACTCATGATTGTGTGGCACCTAGACAAAGCTGGGATATAGACCAACAACTCGGTTCAATCACCATTGCTTCTGGAAAGCATTGATTTTATTTTCTTTCACATATTGTTCGATGATCATTGCAATAACATTATTTGTATAGAAATTTGTCAACTTCATCGTTTACAAGAATGTCAATGAATGAAATTTTCTTATTGACCCAAATCTTTTTTCCTATCTATGTTAATTTGACAAAAACAATACACTCCATTTCACACGAAATTTGGACATGTTTGTTTCAACAAAGAAAAGTCATATAGTTCAAATGACAATTATTTTTAAATTTTAAAGATTCAATGGTAGATACAATGGTTAAGAAAGTGTATGGAGAATGTCAATTAAAAAAACTACATGGCCAAATTTAAAACAATCATATACACTATTTTCTTAACTACATATATTGGACATATTTTTTTGCATCAAATTAAAGTCATACAATCTAAATGACAATTACTTTTAAACATTAACAACCCAACAAAATGTGTGAAGGAACATGGATTAAAAAATATATACAGTTGAAAGTAGAAACAATCATATTCTATTTCATAAATTACACATATTGGATATATTTTTCTGCAACAAAGAAAAGTCGTCTAGTTTAATAAATGTTAATTACTTTTAAAAACAACTATCTACTATTTTATAATCTACACATATTGGACATGTTTTTTTGCAACATAGAAAAGTCCTTTAGTTTAATAAATGACAATTATAAATAAATTTTAATTTAGCAATTAAGAAGGTGCAATTAGAAATGCCAATTAAAATATATACACAATAAAATTTAATAAAAATTATATATCATTTCTGTAAAAAAATGTATTCCTATCCTTTACTAATAAAAATATTAGAGAGCACATACAAACAAATCTTGTATAAGGAATTAATGTATTTTGGTTAAGGGTTACGGATTCTTGAGCACCTACAAAATACTCCATATTGCTAATTTTATATTTATGCTATCTCTAATGTGTTCTATATCTTCCAAGGATGAAGAACACTACATAAAGCTATAGTTGGTTCAAGTATGTTAAGTTACACACCCACATTTTAAGTATTGCAGTTCAACATTTTCCCTTCATTCATTTTAACCAATATTTTGTTTCTTACCAATTACACCTTTTTCACTTCTATAGGTTCATAGGTACCTGATCAAGAAGAGGGTACAAAGAATATTTATAGTTACGACAACATTTTTTAAATGTGTTTCAATGCATTTCAGTACTACACTTTTATGGAGGGACCTATACAACACTACAATTACTTGTTTGTAGAACGACACTTAAATACACTTTATTTTAATATGTAAACCTTCAATTGCAAAAACCTATCAACTTATCCCTTGCACCTTCTTTTGGTGCAAGTGCTAGTAATAAATTTTGAATAATTAAAAACACTTTATTAAATTTCGGTCATATAAAATGTCTACTTACTATTAATTATGTAACTATTAAAATTGTAATATTTAATTAGAATATTATAATACAGGTAGCTCCTTGGGGACAGCCGCACTAGTCACAGCTCTAGCAGTACTTTATATTTTGTACGTCAAGAGAAAAAAAGAGGCCTCATACCCACCGACTTTGTGGTCATTACAGTAATTATCAGAGAAGCGACATAGAAGCAGGTCACGTAAGGCATATGATGGGGAGTTTACCCATAATTCCGTATGAAGAACTACAACAAGCGACAAATTTCTTCGACGAGAAGAAGGAAGTTGGAGATGGAGGATTTGGCGTGGTATACCTAGGTAAACTTCACGACGGATGAGCTGTAGCAGTGAAGAGGCTTTATCAGGAGAGCTCCAGAACTCTTGCACAATTTATAAATGAGGTACAAATATTTTCAACCCTATGTCATCCAAATCTTGTTCGTCTATATGGCTGTACGAGCCCGCAGAGTCCAATGTTACTGCTTGTTTACGAGTTTGTGCAAAATAGGACCTTGTCTGATCACATTCATGGTAGCCGAAGAACACACAGAGGATTGCCTTGGGAAATGCATTTAGACATTGCAATAGAAACTACTCAGGCCTTGTCGTATCTCCACAACATCTGTCCGCCCATATTGCACAAAGATGTTAAATCCAGTAACATTCTACTCGATGAAAATTTTAGAGCCAAAGTTGCAGATTTTGGGCTTTCTAGATTGGTGCCCGTGAATGTCTTGCACGTCACAACTGCTCCACAAGGTACGCCCAGGTATGTGGACCCAGAGTACCATCAATGCTTTCATCTAACTGACAAGTCTGATGTGTACAGCTTTGGAGTTGTTTTGGTGGAGATCATCTCTGGTAAAGTAGCAATTGACATTATGCGAAACAGAAATGAAATCAGCCTTGCTAATTTGGTAACAGACAAGATCAAGAGAGGTGTTTTGGATGAACTCGTGGATCCACATTTGTATATTGAAAGATATCAGGAGATGAATGTCAGTGTTGCTGCAGTTTCCCAATTGGCATTCGAGTGCCTCGCGATAGAAAGGGAGTGTAGACCAACCATGAAAGAAGGTGTTTCCTATCTGAAAGAAATAAAGGAGATGCAGCAGGAAAGCACAAAATCTTCCAACTCAATAAGCAGCACACCAACATCTTTGCTAACTTTACTACAGGAAAACTGGCCGGGCATAGCTTCGGACTAAAGTGCTGCTCTGATTTTGTTTTAGTGAATTTGTATCATAAAGATAAATTAGTATAATATTCAAAATAAAAATAGGTTTTACAATATAATTTTGTATTATTTCTTTTATATTATTTATAAATTAATTTTTTAAAAGTATTTAATTGCAATTTTATAAATATGATTAAATATACTGCTTAGTACTATTTACAAATAATAGAAAAATATTTGAAGTTTGTTCATATTAAAGAAAATATTTATATTTAGATTAAAAAATATATTGAATAAATAATGATGTAATAATTTTTGTAAAAGGTAATAAATTATTTAAAAAAATTGCACAAATGTCTATGTTCTCATACAAAATATTATGAATTCTGTGATGATATTTGCAAACCTTTTTAAACATTAAGTAACAAGGTATTTAAGAAATTTTTTAAATCATGTTTAATAATAGTCAAGTATGGATTTTACTAATAACCATGTTTTCATTTTTATGTACTTAATAGTGGGTAAATTTGACAAAGTTTGAAGTTTTAAAAATTCAATTATAAGTTTTCAAAAAAAATAAGAAAAGAGGAGAGTGGTTAGTTTTGAAGTTGAAATAAGATATTATTATTATGTCGTAGGCGTTTCCATTTTGGAAAGCCCCGACCTGCTTTATGCGATGGACGGTTGAAAGTGGTGGAGAGGCCATAACTGCCATTCAAATCATCACCACCCTTCATCATTTTCCACTTTACACGTAGCTTGGGGCGTAGAAAAACTCATCTGATCTACCAAGTGAAACACATGAAGGGTTCCTTCTAGCAGTACACCCATGTTGGGAAAATGAATGAGCTTGGTCTACAGCTGGGCTTTCTGGTTTGTGAGCCGGTGAGATGTGGCTCTGAATCTGGTGGTGACTCCATAAGTGTTCTTGCCTTTGCACAACTGGTCAACCACCCAGTTCGAGCTCTCCTCCACTCAGGACTTGGCGACCTCTGCATCCAGCTTTAATCGTATCTTGGGCCTTCTAGAAATGGGTGCAACATCTGCAATTGTGAGGGATTTTCCTTTAATCCAAACTTCATTGGAATACAGGTAGGAATGCACCATGTTCTTTACTTCTTCCAGGTGGTTCCCTTCCATGGCCTTTGAAGGATGGCCCTAGTTCAGGGGATCTGAGGACGCCATGGATAGATCACTCTTCACTGGAGGAGGAAGACTTGTTGAACCATCTTGCTGCATCATTGTTGTTCCTGCAACCATTTTTTCTCTGTAGTTGGGTTTCTATTATCTCTCTATACACAAATGTAAGTGGACAAGTGGACTTGCAGAGCAGGGGATGCACTGATTGAGGTAATGTACTTGCTTCTCTATAGGTGGGTATTCCCTATCTATGCTCA